>KV011791.1:0-43249 GCA_001598015.1 Dorcoceras hygrometricum
ATTTAATCATAATAACATAGAGTAAGTAGAATAACCTTGGAAAACTCATGAGACGATCTTAATGTTTGAATTTCTCGTTAAATTTTATATAACCGACCATATTTATGGAACATGATTAAATTTTTAGTCACTGATTTTAATAATTTATATACTTCACTCAAGTATTACAAATATATATTACAAGAACAAGAGCCACCCCAATTTATACAATAATTTCAAAATCTCAAAATAAGAAAGTATAATACAAAATAAATGAAAACACAAATTATGCACCTCACTATATTATTTCTTTCACCCCTTCCCTCATTCTTTCAATTTCCAATTTCAATAAATAATAAATAATAAAACTATAACTATAACAAATAACAAAAATCGAAAGTTTACTGTTTACCCCACAAATCTCATCTTCCCCACGCAGTAACTTCAATAATTTTCACCTCCAAGCCTTCTGCAAATGTCCCCACCACCATCTTTCTTCATCCCACTTGCATTTGATCCAATTCTTTGATGATTCAAATTGATGCAAAAAAGATTGTCTAAATTTCATTTCTCGACTATTCTGCGTTTGATGGATTATTAATCTTGTTGGTTATCATCTCATATGATCCTCCTCCGTCGTCGGATTCGTCGATATTTTCGCTGCTGTTGTCGTTTTCTTGATCGTGGGTTTTCTCCGGAAGCGGCCACTGCTGCTCCGGCATGGCCATTATGGGGACGACCGGTCTCTCGGAATCGTGTTTGGCTCTCTCTCTGTATATGACGTCGAGCTGCTGGAAGTAGGGGCATGTCTTGGAGTCATCGGGCCTCTTCTTGTTGCTCTCCTTCACTTTCTTGAAGTACTTGTTGATGTTCTCCCATTTCTCCTTGCATCTTTTGGAGCTCCGGTGGTAGCCGATTTTCGCCATGGCGGCGGAGACTTCCTCCCACAGAGGCCCTTTGGCTCCGCTGTCTTGGTATTTGAGATCAAGATTCGTCCGGAGTTGGATGAGTGCTTCGGTTTCGGCTTTCGGCCACCGAGTTGAGCTCGAGGAAAGATGATTAGTGATGTCTTTATCATCCCCGCTGTTGTCGGTTTTCGCAGCGGCGTCGCCGGTATTCGATGGCTGTGATGGTGACACCATCGCAGGAGGAGGGGGAGGAGGTGGTGGTAGTATAGTTTGGAGCAATTGTTGGACTTGGAGAGTATCATTGCTTGATGGGATTTGCAAGTTGTGTTCGGTGATCTTCTGCAGGAACCCGATCAGCGCCGCGTCTTTGGCGGCGGCGGCGGACCTCTCCTGGACTAAAAGGTCGTGTTCCCGGCTGATCCGGTCGATTTCGTGGTTCCTCCGGGCCTCCTCCCGGGCGGCTCGATCCGTCTCACGTTTATCGAGTGTCTCCAAGAATTGCCTCTGCAACTCCTGCTGCCTCTGGATCACATCCGCCATCAATCTCCCGAAGAAATCTTTCCACTTCCTCTTCCTCTTCCTCACCCGCCGCCGTTCCTGTATGCTGTCGTCCGACGAAGTCGAATCCGACGTCGGCGTAGCACTGCTGGTGGGGCAATCGAAAGGTGGGATCTGAGGTACTTGCAATTGGTATATGGAAGAATGTGGTGTGATTTGAGGCATTCTGCCACCCGGGAGGGTCGATGTAACAGTACTCACAGCCATCGGTTGCACGGACGCCGCCGTAGGCGGCGGAGGGGTGGTTTCTAAAGCCGCTAACTGATCGAAAAACCGGTAGCTTTTCCCTTCCGGCTTCGATGCTCGGCCATCTTTCGTTCTCTTGTGATATTTGAATACGTTTTCGAATTTCTCCTTGCATTTCTTGGCACTCCGCTGGAAACCAAGCTCCCCCATTTTTCTGAGTTTGCCAAAATCAAATAAAACACCAACTTCAATTATTTTTTCATAAAAAGAAACTAAGAAGTAACAGCTAGAGCTGATTCAGACAAGAAGTAAGGGATAAATATAGAACAATAATTCAAGTCTTTTCGAACAAAATGAATCTATCTAATAAATATAATGTTTCAAGAAACCAGAAAAAAAATCCCACGAAAGCTGCCGATTTCCTGCAAAATGAGCTGAGAAACAGTTACCCTTTTCACCAAAAACAAAGAATTCGATGACATAAACATCAGGAAATATCAGTGTCCTTTTTTCCAGAGATTAAATGTCAAGAACTGGTAAAAATAATCGAATCAATCCATTTTCTGACAACATAGTTTACCTCGAAACTTCGTCCCATAATGGGCCTTTAAGGTTCGAGTCTCTGAACAAAGAATCCATATCCGAACGGATTTTCAGCAGAGCTAGCGTTTCCTGCCTCGGCCACCGGTTTCCTCCACCGCCGCCGCGCTCAGTTTCCTCCATCCTAATGCTCTCATCCACCTCCCCCACAGCACCGCCGCTTGGGTAAACAGAGGTGGAGGCACCCACATCACCACCGCCGCTCTCCTCCCCAGCTGAGCCTCCGCCACCGCCGCCTCCGCCAAGCATGGTGAAACGAGAGGCGGCGTTCCTGTACTTCTTGTATCTGCTTTTGGAAATTACAGATGGAAAAAGATTTGGAAAAAAAAAAAATTAACAGAAGGAAGATTTAATAATTGTGAAAATGATGGTGAATAATATGAAGATGGAGGTGTGGTGAATTTAATAAATTTTATTTAGGTGGGATCTGTCTGTCAATCTCACACACTGGAATTATATTTATTTCGTTTTGGAAAAAAAGAAAGGGCAGTTCTTTGATTTCCATTTGAGCTGAATCCTTGGCAACTTTTTGCTGGCACTCAAATTTATATTTCATATTTTATAATAAAAAAACATAATTAAATTTGCCCATTTTATTTTTTAAAACATTTTCTTATTTGCTTGGACTATATTCAGTTTTTTGAAAGTTACATATGGTGATTAGTTTAGGAGAAATTGTTTAATCTCTATTTGCAAAAAAAGTTTTTGATAATTTACACATTTCTTCGCTGTGACATGACCGAGAAGTAAAATGTAATAATCGGATTGTACATTAAACTTATCAGTTAATGTCACATCATCATATATCTACACAAGTGCTCATGCAAGGTGTTCACAGTGATAATATTATATATATATATATATACATTAAACTTATCATGTAATGTCACATCATCATATATCTACACAAATGTTCATGCAAGGTGTCCACAGTATAATATTATATATATATATATATAACTTTGTAAAAAGTTACAAAATTTTTATATTTATTTTTTAGTACAACCGTATACCTCTGCAAGAGTTTGAATTTAATGGAAAATATGCAAATATTACTTTCAGGCGCCTCTATGTTAAATACATTAACTAATAAGTACTTCCAACAGTTTTTCCATCCTATCAAATTACTCTTTAGGTAAGGGGTAAAATTAATTTTCCGATAAATTTCTTAATCTAAGTGAAAAATAGATATAAAACCTAATGAGATGTAAGGACTATTTACTACTCTATATATGTTTTTATTTTTATTTTTATGTGCTTTTTTTATTAGTTTGATATAAGTCAATATAGGAAATATTATAGGTGTTAAACTTAAGTTTGGTGCGAGGGTAACATATTCATTTTTTTTTTGTATAATTTGTTACTTTGTTGTATCAATAGGGTTGTGTTCAATATGTAACTAACAACCATGCAGGCGATAACTTGCTTGCATACATTGTCAATTTAAATAATTTTAAAATCCGGATTATATAGACAAATAATTTCGCTTGTTTTGTATATATAAATTTTTAGTGAATGAGATTGTTGGTTCTGTGTAACAGATCAGATCTTAACTTTGATAAACACAAAACATGTTGTTATGTTTCTAACGAGTTAATTGAAGCGCGCAGGGTAAACTGAAGGAGATCGGCAGCGAGCTGGTTCAGATCAGAAGCAAGCTTGTTCGGATCGACATCGAGCTGGTTCAGATCAGAAGCAAGTTGGTTCGGATCCGCAACGAGCTGAAGAACTGTACTGTAGCAGATCAGCAGCGAGCTGTAGCAGATCGAAAGCGAGATGGATGCAACGAACTGTGTGTTATTTAGAAGATGTCCAAGCTGGAACACTAGGGGACGCCCAAGCTGGTCCAGCAGACGATATTCAAGCTGATCCAGCTTAACGAAGATCAGCATAGAAGAAATCGGCTCAGAGCAGAATCGATTCAGAACAGCTTAGAGCAGTTAATAAGTACGAAACAACTTATATCTGAAACAGACTAAGAGCAGAGCAAAGCAGCACAAAGCAGATTAGAGCAAGAACAGCTTAGCTCAAAATCCATTCAGATCAGCTGAGAAAGTCTAAGCTGGAACAGTAAGGTCCAACAGACATCCAAGTTGACCCAGCTCGGAGCAAGAAAAGTTAAGTAAATCAGATCAGAGCCGAGCTGACAGCTGAAGAACTGTACAATATAAGAAAAGCTGAGCTTAGATCAGTTTAGCAAAGATGGAGTTTGAGTTAGAGCAGTTCAGATCAGCTCAGAGCAGATTAGAGAAGAGCAGATCAGATCAGGAGCTTTGTGAAAGATCAGCTCAGACGAATTAGTTTGTACAAGCTTTATTCAGAATACTAGAAGACAAACCAGTTTATATGATACAGACAGAGCTCAAAATCTACAAAGGCTGCAACGCATTAAATGATAAAGGACACAAGATACAGCTATGTCAGAACTTACAGAAGCCGTTTTTTCAATGGCTATGAACGTTGTGTCCAACAGATATATTTGCACAGAGGCTTTATATGTCTAGAAAGACAATGAACAGAAAAGTGTGTGGAGTAGTGAGAGACGAAAAACGAAAACAGCGAAAGCATGTGCAAAAGTCGAAATCTTGTACACTCTGGTGACAGCTGGTGCCCACGTGTGAGCTGGTGCACAGTCGAGAGCTTCATCGCAGAATCTATAGTCGA
Organism: Dorcoceras hygrometricum; assembly: GCA_001598015.1. Taxonomy (NCBI): domain Eukaryota; kingdom Viridiplantae; phylum Streptophyta; class Magnoliopsida; order Lamiales; family Gesneriaceae; genus Dorcoceras; species Dorcoceras hygrometricum. Next base: position 4,896 of record KV011791.1, read on the forward strand.
CTGCATAATTTGGGAAGAAGATGAAGATATCAGCTTTCTAGAAGCACTTCCCAGTGTGTGAGAAAACAAAAAGAGAGAGTGAGCTTACACTGTATATTTCTCATACACAGATTCACTCATATATGAGAGAAGTGAGCTTAATACAATAGATGAGTGAATCAACCCAAATATACATAGAATCTATGTAGTCTTTGAACAGAGACGTTAATATGTTCTTGTTGATGGAGTCATACACCCTGCGAGCTGTTGTGTAGTGTAGTCTAGGAGTTCAGCTTTGGGCAGTGGGTAAGTCCCAGCTGAGTGGGTCTGTACACACTGTGTAAGATCAAAGTCTTCTAGTGATGCCTCCTAGTTTGAAAGAAGGGAAGACGTAGGAGATTCAGCGCCGAACTTTCAGTATTAATTTGTTTACTTTGTTGTATCAATAGGGTTGTGTTCAATATGTAACTAACAACCATGCAGGCGATAACTTGCTTGCATACTATTGTACTAATTTAAATAATTTTAAAATCCGGATTATATAGACAAATAATTTCGCTTGTTTTGTATATATAAATTTTTAGTGAATGAGATTGTTGGTTCTGTGTAACAGATCAGATCTTAACTTTGATAAACACAAAACATGTTGTTATGTTTCTAACGAGTTAATTGAAGCGCGCAGGGTAAACTGAAGGAGATCGGCAGCGAGCTGGTTCAGATCAGAAGCAAGCTTGTTCGGATCGACATCGAGCTGGTTCAGATCAGAAGCAAGTTGGTTCGGATCCGCAACGAGCTGAAGAACTGTACTGTAGCAGATCAGCAGCGAGCTGTAGCAGATCGAAAGCGAGATGGATGCAACGAACTGTGTGTTATTTAGAAGATGTCCAAGCTGGAACACTAGGGGACGCCCAAGCTGGTCCAGCAGACGATATTCAAGCTGATCCAGCTTAACGAAGATCAGCATAGAAGAAATCGGCTCAGAGCAGAATCGATTCAGAACAGCTTAGAGCAGTTAATAAGTACGAAACAACTTATATCTGAAACAGACTAAGAGCAGAGCAAAGCAGCACAAAGCAGATTAGAGCAAGAACAGCTTAGCTCAAAATCCATTCAGATCAGCTGAGAAAGTCTAAGCTGGAACAGTAAGGTCCAACAGACATCCAAGTTGACCCAGCTCGGAGCAAGAAAAGTTAAGTAAATCAGATCAGAGCCGAGCTGACAGCTGAAGAACTGTACAATATAAGAAAAGCTGAGCTTAGATCAGTTTAGCAAAGATGGAGTTTGAGTTAGAGCAGTTCAGATCAGCTCAGAGCAGATTAGAGAAGAGCAGATCAGATCAGGAGCTTTGTGAAAGATCAGCTCAGACGAATTAGTTTGTACAAGCTTTATTCAGAATACTAGAAGACAAACCAGTTTATATGATACAGACAGAGCTCAAAATCTACAAAGGCTGCAACGCATTAAATGATAAAGGACACAAGATACAGCTATGTCAGAACTTACAGAAGCCTTTTTTCAATGGCTATGAACTTGTGTCCAACAGATATATTTGCACAGAGGCTTTATATGTCTAGAAAGACAATGAACAGAAAAGTGTGTGGAGTAGTGAGAGACGAAAAACGAAAACAGCGAAAGCATGTGCAAAAGTCGAAATCTTGTACACTCTGGTGACAGCTGGTGCCCACGTGTGAGCTGGTGCACAGTCGAGAGCTTCATCGCAGAATCTATAGTCGACTGCATAATTTGGGAAGAAGATGAAGATATCAGCTTTCTAGAAGCACTTCCCAGTGTGTGAGAAAACAAAAAGAGAGAGTGAGCTTACACTGTATATTTCTCATACACAGATTCACTCATATATGAGAGAAGTGAGCTTAATACAATAGATGAGTGAATCAACCCAAATATACATAGAATCTATGTAGTCTTTGAACAGAGACGTTAATATGTTCTTGTTGATGGAGTCATACACCCTGCGAGCTGTTGTGTAGTGTAGTCTAGGAGTTCAGCTTTGGGCAGTGGGTAAGTCCCAGCTGAGTGGGTCTGTACACACTGTGTAAGATCAAAGTCTTCTAGTGATGCCTCCTAGTTTGAAAGAAGGGAAGACGTAGGAGATTCAGCGCCGAACTTTCAATAAACAAATCCAACGTACTGTTTTTACAGCTTTCTGCATACACTTGCATTGCAGAATTTAAAACTTACAGCTTTCGATTAATTTTAGAGAATACATTCAGATGTTTTTCACTTGGTTTTTATACCTAATATGATTAGTTCTGGTGCTTAATACTTTCAAGAACCAGCTATTGTAGCTCATGTAATCACAGATCAGATCGCACGCGATCTGGACCAGCACGCAGCGCTGCTCCGTGCTGATCCAGCTTAGGCGCGATCTGACATTTTGATATTGCGTGCTGTTTTTCAAAACACTTTTAAATGCACGTAATCTATGTTTTTGATCCATGAGTTGGTGTCTGAGCTGTGTGAGAGGTCAAGATACCGATCCCTCCATTTCCACCAGAGATTATAAGAGGTACTTTTATCTATATATAAATGTCTAGTGTGTTGGGATCTAAGATAAAGTTTTGGAGGTGAATAATTTTATCACAAATATTTAAGAAAAGTCTATTCTAAAAAATTTGTCCGGATAATCTTTTATTCGGTGAAAAACTTGTCAATGATAAATTGTTTTATCAACTTGAGTTTTCTCTGGATAAGATAATTTTTTGTAACTTTATCCGCTTTCTCAATTTATGTGGAATCGTAAATTCTTTTTTAAAGATGTGGAAAAGTTTCCCCGTTCTCAATGATAATAGATATTTTTATTGGAATTTAGAGCAATTGTAGGAAATTAAAGAACGTGAATATCTGTTTATGAGTATTGGGAGATAACACTCTTACATCACCTCTTTCTAGTTTTAGAAGGATTTCATTATAAAATTATTATTATACAATAAAATTGCACAATCCACTTTACACTCATGACTAATACATAGAGTGAAGTGGAACTCCTAACGAACCACATAACAACTGTGTGTTTCAAATAATGAATTAATCGTATGAGTCCAATTTTATGCTATATAAATCGAACAATGATAAAATAACTTGAACCCTAGACAAAGAAGGCCTAAAGTGATCCTTAATGATGGAAAAAAAACTATCTAGGCAAATAAATTTTGCAGAGAATGCTCTGTTTTTCACTGTTTTGTTATTTTGTTATAGATTTTGTTATTTTTTCCGTTCAACTTGTTCAATTTGTATTCCTTTTTCTCGTCGTTCTTCCAACATTCATCTTGTATGAGACAACGACTATATGAACATAAGCTCTGCTGGATCGGAAAAAAAATTTTAGATGGGGGTAAATAAACTCAATCGAGTTACCAGCTGAGCTTACGTATCAGTCCGAGCTGATGTCTTGAGCTACAATAAGTTGTGTGAAAAACAGTTCAATCTATCAGTGAACTTATAATGCGATAAGTAAATCGATAAGAGACAAGATGTTTTTTTATGCAAGTTCAAAGTCTAAAATTTCCAAACTAGAAGGATCCCGCTAGAAAACTTTGGTCTAATGACACATGTTAATTTTGGGTTAATTACACATGTTAATCAATTTCACTCAGCTCAGCACTCTGGTGATCTGAAATCCTAGCATTCTCACACTTAACAGAGTAGACTCTATTAGTTTACAAAGAATGTCCTAGCTATTGATTTTTTATGTAAAGCTTATGCCTGAGTTAATTCAGGCTGAGCTAAATAACTACACACTAAGTGTGCTAAAAGAGAGTTGGAACAACTTTGATACGAAAGCTTCAAACTTGTTCTCTCGTTTAATAGTAAAAATCGTTGCTTCATACGATTGTGATTTCATAACCTCAAAATCTTCGAATCTCTGGGTATTTATAGGCTGGAAGATCAACAATAATAAATTCGAACGGTACTCTCAGCTACTAATCCTTGTGTCCTTTGCACCTGAGCATTTAATGTAGTATTTGTACTCCATATATGATGCATTAAATGCTCCTATTTTTTTAAGTTTTTTTACTCAACATCTTTGTCACTATTCTGATTGTTGCCTTAATATATCCAATGACTATAAATGCTCTTTAAAGCCAAATACTTTTAATTTGAGATCATTTTTTGCCGAGATTCTTCTTCTTTTTAACTCTTCTACCTTGTTGGAACAACTTGGACAATTCAGTACATGTTATGGAACAGAACAACACGACAAAGAAAAAAAATCAGCCGAGCTGAGGTGAGTGGGTTTAATTAAAACGTGTAATCAGATCAAGTCTTTTAGTGAAAATCCTTCCAATTCAGAAAGAAGAAGAGACGTATAGTTTGAGATTTCGAACTTTTATAATCACATCTCTTGTATCTTATGATGAATTTATTTACTATTTTTAAGTTCACTAATAGATTGAGTTGTTTCTCACACCATTTATTGTAGCTCAAGACATCAGCTCGGACCGAGATGTAAGTTCGGTTGGTAACTCGGCTAATCTTAATTGAAGAATTTTTCAAGAAATTTTAAAGAGTTTATTAACCCGTCTAAACTCTAATTTTTTATCTAACACAATCCTTGACTGCTGAGCTGATTTGATCTTTCATATGTATGTTTTCAATTATCTGAAAACTTCTTGTTTGTAGCCGCACCAAGTTTGAATGTCAATAAATGCCCATTCCTAATTTATAATCCAATACTATTGTACCTCCTTTTAGTTAAATTAAATCTTCGCAAAAGTAGAACTACTCCTATTTTTTAAATGAATACAACAAAGCCCTTTTCTGGATGTAAAATTTTGCTTCTCCAATGCTTTCTTTTAATCTGTGTGAAACCGTAGATAAGTCTGTCTTTGAGATTCAGAGAGTATTTCGATCGCTCTACCTAACAGGGAAAATTATTGCACTACAACACATATTTATCAATCAATCTGTATTATTGCTACTTTAACAAAATTTGGTGATACTAATCACGAAAAGCTTAAACATTTGCTCTGATATCATTAAAATAATATAATATTAACATCTAAAGAATTATATTAAAAGACGAAAAGATATATAACCTTAATGACGCTAATAATTTATGAAAAAAATGAATTAAACAAAGTGTGAACACTCAGACATAAAAATTTAAGAGAAGAGTTTCCCGATATAATTATATTATAAAATTATTTAAAATAACTAAGACTACAATTTTTTTGAAAATTTAATTTAATGAATATATGAATGCATCATGTGCCGAAAATAGTATATAAAATATTTGATTCTCTGAGTCATGTGTACGATTATGAAATGGTACCAAAAATTTACTACTTTAAAAATAATAAAGATTTATCAGCTCCAATAATCATTCGAATTAATATATTAAAAATCTTTTTAAAAAATTTGGCGTGGGGCTGTTCCTCCTAATATGGGTAGAGCCAGCGCATATAGTTCGCCATTGACTTTTCTGGCGCTGGCATCTTATTTCTTTACTTAATTTATTCTTTTCGCACCCAAATCTTTTTGCCGCTTTCTTATTAAATACAATCTTCTACAAATAAACTAAAATAAATTAAAGTAAATACCCTCAACGAAAATTTTAAATCTGAAGATTTATCCTATGTTCATTTTTTCTGTGACATGTTTCTCCGGATTTCATATGTTTAATATTACTTCATGGATTCCAAGATATTATGGATCATCTTATTTGATATGTTGTATCTGCGAGGGAGATTGTTAATATAAATTTATTCTAAGTTTCATAACAAAAGGACTTGACATACTGTTTAAAAAATCAGATTAGACAAGATCTAACATCGTGTAACATTCAGATCAGAACAAAGTTTAGGTGAGTAAGTACACCCAATTTAGAACATAGTTTATTGGAATAGAACAAATCAGTTCAAGCTTAGTCATATTACGAGAGCAGTTCAGATCAGGTTACAAGAACAGCTTAGAAATCAGATCAGCACATGCTATCAGTTCAGATCAGGACAGAAGATTAGATCAGTTCAGTTGAGCAAAATAAAGCAGATTGGAGCTTCGTACAAGATCAGATCAGGACTGAGTTCAAGACATTGACTTAAGAGAAATGCATTTATAATCGTTGAATAACTCAGACAACAACCAAAATACAATCGTGGTTGTTATAGTACAAGGATTGCCTATTTTGAACAAAACGAAGGAATATTTAATGCGTAGTACGGAGATAGTACAAAGCTTTATATGTGCATCATTACTTGGAGGCAACGTACGAGGATTTATCGACTAACTAAGGTAACATTTATTACCGTTGAATCCAAACCTATAAAGATCCGGATCGAGGAATTGATGAAGGATATTTACTGCCAGAACTAGCTCTCGAATCCTTGAACTTTGAACAGCCGATATCAAGCTTTGCTTTGATAATCCTTCGCATTCAATCTTTAAAACAATCTATATTCATTCATAACTTTCGGGTGTTGTATTTTCAATTATAATATGGTTATCATTAGCTAATTATGTGATAATGTTTATGGTGTAAATTTTCACAAACGCATCTGCATAGTTCAGATCCCAGAAGGTTTGACCTTTCTTACAGGATACAGATATGGAAACACCTACAAGGTGAACCGGTCAGACAGATGGTAGCTGAATCTACATGCTTAATTCCTGATAGTTCTGAATCATGTTTATGGCATAAATACATGACTTATATAAACTTTAAAACTATAGTCAGTCTGAATAAGCATGATTTGGTCACAGTTTGCCAAAATTGGATTTTAAAAAAGATAAACATGTTCAGTCTCTCATCTCCAAAAGAAAGTCGGATCTTTAAAAACCAAAGGTTGTAATTCTTCTTCTCGAAGATAAGAACTGTTGCACATGGATCTCTTTTAGTCCAATACCACTAATGAGCTTACGGAGAATGAGGTGCACCCCGATCACAATTGATGATTACTCCAGGTTCATCGGGATAAATTTTTGAAAACAAAAGATCACACTGCAGACCAGCTGATTAAAATTTTTTAAAACGTCTTCAAACGATAAATCTTATTCCATAAATCGTATCAGGAGTGACCGTGGTACTGAATTTGTAGATCAGAATTATCCTCATATCTTGAAAACAACGAAATCCGACATGAGTTATCTGCACCTAGATCACCTCAGTAGAACGTATTAGCTAATCGACGTAATGGTACTTTAAAAGAGGTTGCTAGTATTCCGGGATTCCTCAAAAGTTTTGGACAGAAGCTGTGAACACTGCATGCTATACTCAGAACAAATCATTAATTGATAAAAATATGACAAGAGACCCTATGAGATCAGGAATGGGAAACAACCTGACATATCATATCTTATGATTTTTGGTTGTAGATGTTACATACGTGATAATGATAAAATGCACTTATCTTCTTTTGATGCGCGTTCTGATATTGATATATTTCTAGGGGATACTCAGCTGTCAGTAGAGCTTTTAACGTCTTTAATAATAGAACATTGACAGTAGAGGTGTCAATACATGTTGTCTTTGATGAATTCAGTTTTAGTTAAAATTATGCTATATCTGTTTGTGAATTCAGTAATAGATTAGATGCTACTAACCTCATTGAATCTAGTGACGATGAGATACATATTAGAAGATCAGCTGAGGATGCTCAGATCAAACTTACTAAGATCGCGCCAGCTGATCCAACATGTGAAAGCTAAGCTGATTCAGCAGAAGACTTTCAAGAAGATCCAATAGTCACTCTAGGATTCAATCCATTAGACGAGGATCAAGGTGATGCACAAGGTGAACCAAATCCATTCTACACAGATCCCCTTGGACCTAGTTTATGGTGGAATAAAAATCATCCACTTGAACTGGTTATCCGTAACCCTTTTGCATCGCTTAGGACACAAGCCAGATGATGGGTGAATATATTTTAATTCTGTATTCATATCATATATAGAGCCTAAGAAGGTAGAAGAAGTCATAGCTGGCCCATGCTGGATAAAAGCGATGCAGGAAGAACTTAGTCAATTTGGAAAGATTAAAGTTGGGAAACTAGTTCATAAAAACAACATATCAGACCGTAATAGCTACAAAATGGGTATTTAGGAATAAGTTAAATGAAAATGGAGCCACCGGTAGAAACAAAGCCAGATTAGTAACACAATAATATAGACAAGAAGAAAGGGTATGTTTTGATGAAACTTTTACATCAATAGCCAGATTAGAAGCTATTATGATTTTTCTTGCATATGTTGCATTTAATAATTTTAAGGTCTTTCAAATGGAGATAAAGAGTGCATTCTTGAAGCCATTTTATCAGAGGAAGTATATTAACAAACCTCCTGACTTCATAGATCATACCAAATCAGATCGGCTGAGTTTTACTTGATCAGAATAGCTTAAGCCTTACAAATTCATTGTAAACACAACATATGTGCTGTTTTAAGAAAGTGTGCTACGAGTTCAGATCTAGTGCTGCCTGACTGATTGGTTTAGGATACTATGTATCTTCTTCAAAACCTTCTAGTGAATTTTCTTCCAGTGTTGAAGAAGGGGAGACATAGAAGCTATGCTTACACGTATTTGCATATCATTATTACTCACTGTTTGATTGAACTTATGCTGCATAATATATTTTATTGTTCAAGAAAACATATCAGACTGACTACTACTATCAGCTGTTAACTCGAAAGATTGGTAAAATCGATTTTTGAGTACGAAAATTTTTAGATTAGTTTTTTCACGCCCTCTAAACCTAGTGTTGTTCTTAGTCAAGATAAAAGAAAAAATAATCAAGATAATCAATTTTAATCGTCATAAGCCATTGATCCACAAATAAAAAAAATTAATCCTAAATTTTCTAGTCATAAATGTGTTGTTATAAATTTGTCGTTAAAAAATTTAAGATTTGTGGTCGAGAATGAACAATATTTAATTTGAATCCAAACCTACCAAAAAAAAAAAAATGGTAACACTTATAATCCAAATAATTGATTAATTGTTAAACTTGTGATGGATATTTATTATATTAACCGCTAACAATACTCCACGCTAGTTAACACGTATTAAAGACAACAAACCACGCTGGATTCAATTTTTATACAACAAGAATTAATTAGCCCTTCGATGTTCCGCCATTTGCCAAGAACGAAAGCACTTTGACTATAACTAGACTCGCTAAAAATAAATTATATTGTTATCATCGGTTATAAAATTTGGTCTATAATCATTTAACATCGTCTTACATAAAACTAGCCACTTTCAACATATTCAGTTATTCAATATATTTGAGTGTATCGTATAATATTGGTGGGATAAGTTTCTTCTATATTAAGAGATTGTGTGTTTCTTTGGAGTACAATGAGATAATGTAATTCCCCAAAATATTATTGTGGAATCATTTTATCTTATCCGTCGTTTTATCCTAATAATTTCAGGGGATTTTTCAAGTAAAAATTGCGTTATCTTTTGTTCTCCAATTTATATTTGTATCTCACGACATCAGACCTGGGACTAGGGGTGAGCATTCGGTCGGTTCGGTTACCGACCGAATCGATTTTTTTAAAACCGAGCATAACTGACTTTTTTTATGATAATCGAACCGACCGATTTTTTTGCAAAAACCGATAATAACCGAAACCGAAAAAAATCGGTTATTTCTGTCGGTAACCGAAATAACCGATATATTTTGGGAAATTTTTTTTTGAGGCCAGCATAACAATTAAAATTTCATATATTTTACTATTAAAATTAATAAATATTATAATATATTAATATATACGAATTTAGGGAAGAACGAAGAAATCTCAATTGATGGGATTACGGGAAAGAGAGGTTAAGGATTTAGGGTATATTTTACTATTAAAAATAATAAATATATTTATATTAATATATACAAATAATAGTAATATATAAAATCGGTTATTTCGGTTAACCGGTTTAATCGATTTTTTGAAAAATAAAAACCGTAACCGAACCGATTTAAGCGATTTAATCGATTTTTATAAAAAATAAAAACCGATTAATCAAAATAATCGAACCGATATAATTATTCGGTTCGGTTTCGTCGGTTATTTCGGTTTAACCGATGTTTTGCTCACCCTTACCTGGGACCAACAAGGCTTTTGTGAGGAATGCTTATTTCAATGTAATGTAAAATTTATTTATAGCAATATAAATGAATGTAGGAGCCATTCTGCTTAGTTTTCTCCAATTTTATATCTTTTGGGTAAAGTATAACTAAGACTTTCGTTTTTAGAGAACATAAATCTTTGTAATGTTTAGACAAGGTAAATTCATTTTAAATCCCTATACCATTAATTTTGCTTTCGGTTCCTGTCAGAAAAAAATTTGTTTTCACTCTCTGATCCTAAAGAAAATGTTTTTGCATTCCCCACTTCACATTTATTTCACAGATAAAAATATGTATAAAACTTTAAAAAATAGTTGTATTATTATATGATATTTGAATACAAATAGTTTTAGATTCAGTACGAAAAATTAGATTTTGAGTATATTCGAACAATCTTTTACAATCAACATTTGCTACATATTTATATACTCGAATATCATATTTCAGTACCGAATATGAAATAACTAGTACTCAAATATCATATATTAATACCATATTTCAAATATTTTGTACTGATTATTACTAAATAGAAAATAATTTTATCATTAAGACAATGTATACATATTTTATACTCAAAATTCATATATTAGTATCAGATTTGAAACGATTTGTACTCAAATATCATATATTATGTACTACATTTTCAATAATTTATATCCAATTTTTATCGGATAAAAATATTTGGTACCACGGAGTCTCAACATATTTTTTCTATGGTCAGGGAGTGCAAACGCATAATCTTTCGGACAAAAACTTGAAACGAATCTATGTTTGGATTTAAGGAGCTAAAGTAAATTTACCCGTTTAGACAAGAGTCCTTTCATATATAAATAAGGTTAATACGTGATTTTATGGAAATTAGAAATTGTGGGTAACTTTAGAAATAAGAAATTTTGGCCACTTTTATAAATCTGTTTTACCCTTATTTAACAAATGTTCTAATATATAGATATCAAATTATATATTATATAAGGTACGTAGTGATAAGACATAACGGTAAAAGAATAGAGAAATAACATTAAAAATGAAAAACTGGATAAGAATTTTGGGACGATATTAAAAATTATACTGAACACGGAGGGGTTTAGAGCAATATTTTGGTGGTGACAAAAGTGTACGTCAACATTGGGAATGGATAACTCGGTTGATCAATCAAGTTAATAATTAAGAGTAGATAAGGCTGTTGCGCCGCCACGTCGGGTGATAGTACAAATTTGACAAAGTTTAATGTCATTTTTAGTGATGGGGATCACACTTTAATTCATTGTATATACAAAGATGATTCCATAAAAAATAACTAGGATAAACTATAAATTGTGATGCCCCTATTATCACCTCGGGACCCGAGGACCGAGCACTCCCTCATCAACATTACCTACGACATCTAAGACGAGAGCAACCAAGGAGCACGCACGCAGCTCGGGAGTCCTGGCCGAGGCCTTGAGACCTTCTCGGGAGTGACACCTCGGGAGGCGCCCGAGCATCTACGACATGGAGAGGAGCTAGGGCACCAAGGAAGCAATTTGGGCTCGGGGTATCTCCCGAGGAACCCCGACCCGACGTGCTGAAGAATCCTCTTTGGGTACGTCTTTCCTTCTTTAGAAGATCCAGATACGATATTTGTTTCCTTCTTTAGAGAATTCGAGGACGATACGTCTTTCGTTGTTTGCGCAACAATATCCCCGGAGATCACGGAGAAGATCTCGCCCACCCGAGATCTCCGCTCCTCTCCAACGACTTAACCCCTCTATAAATACCGCCAGGTTTGTTCTTTTGTATTCATTCACTCATGCTTGCACACTCTCGCACACAGTTATATTTACTCTCTCTCTCGCGCGCATCGTCTGACTTAAGCATCGGAGGGGCTTCGCCGGACACACTTCCGGCGCCCTCTGACGAGTGTTTTGTGGTTGCAGACATTCAGGCATACTCCCCAGTTCCCGACGCCCGACGTGCCTGAGGTCCTCGACGTGGTGTTAGCTCTCGGCTGAACTATTTAGCTACATCAAATTGCAAATTGATCCCATGTTTATGTTAATTGCGAGTTGATTGTATGACTAAGTTAAATTTCAGACTTAGTTCGATATATATATTTATTTTATAACTTTAGCATTTTTATCTCAAAATTTCGACATACGTGACATATATTAGAGAGTATCTACGATAACATTGACATATCAGAAACGGTAAAAAAAAGGCGAAATTGTTTGCATCATAATTTGATGTAGTTATGAGATCAACCCATAAACCTAAAATCCGATTTTCTTGCATTCTTGAAATATTTTGAAAGTATCATTAGTTATGTATATCTACTAGCTAGTACGGTATGGAAAAAAATTGTGTTTAATAGTAATATAGTTGTATAGTGCAAAATTTGATGTCTAAATCAATTGTTGGAGTGCAATAATTGTCTCTATTAGGTAGAGCGATCGAACTGTGTCACTTGTGTTGGTATACGATTTAAAAGATTGGAGTTTTATCATTTTCACCATCTATAACTTTTGGTAAAGCGACAAGCGCTCGGTCCTACGTCAAGAATATTATTTTTAGGATGGGTCAAAATGTTATACATACTTTTTCAAACTCTGATTGAATCATACCATATAGATCATGATTAAAATACTTTGTTTGGACATAAGGTAGTTTTTCATTAATCTTTTAAATCGAAACTGCAATTGTTGTATTATTGGGTAAGCTATATTAGACCGTCCGGTTTAACTGACTCGGCCAACAAAAATATTAATCGAGAAATCGAATTCGTAACCATTTCACACCGTTTTCACCTAATCCAAAAACCAACATAAGGTTGTATTGAATAGTAATAATGGTTAAGTTAGATATAATATTACAACTGTGATTATAATTTTAATGAATCTGCTATTGGTCATATTATCAGTCAAAACCATTTATTAATAGAAATAAATTGTGTTAGGTTGCAACCAACCCTAATAAATGAAAAGCAAATTACATCTTTTTTTAAAGAAACGTTAGTCTATTAGACTACTAATCTTCTATATAGCTCAGAAACTCCTTGGCCCATATAGATTTTAAATCGAAGGATGTGTGTAGGTAAGCAGGGATCTAAGAGAGAAGACTTATATAACAGGTCACTCACTGATCAATATTTCAGTGGAGAATATACTTTACATGATAATCGAATCCGTGAAAACGAGGAGGAAGCAAATTTCATCTTATATTTACTGACTGTTCACGACGTTTCTCAAATATAATTGAACCCTTTCGGCCATAAAAAAAAAAAATAATATATATATATATATATATATACTAAGTATCTCTGTCACTTTCGCATTGTACACTAATTATTAGTTACTTTCGAAGTGCCGTAATTTCTGACTTTATTTATTTATTTATTTTTTTATGTAGGATATCATATTATTAAATAAACAACAATAATAGATCCCCTTTAGAAGTTCGATAAAACACGAAATACCTTATATGAAGCTAATGTTTCTGATTTGCTGTTTTTATCAAATGCTTTTATTTTATTTGCAAAATGTTTTATAGCTGATTTTGGTGATGTGATTTGTCTAAAAAGCTTTGGCCTTATAAGATCATATTTTTTTTTTTCTGTTCTTAAATTATAAACAAAAAATGTTTTATGAATTTTTTTTTTGTTTCCACATTACCAGGAACCAGGTCCTATCTCTAAGGAAGATTCGATGGTGAAGCTATTAGGAATATTAAATCCCACATAAGAATAAATATGGAATAGGTGCCATAGGATATATAATTATTATTCTTTTTCATCAAGTGTTGATGTCATACCAGAAATCGATGACAACCTTAAATAATATCGAACATTGTTGACGTGTTAAAAAAGGAAGAAAAGTTAGAAAATATAATCTATCTTCTGAGGATGAACGTGATGTTGGAGTAACATTTCGGCTTTATGGGTTTGATTTTATTGTGAAGCATATTATTCACTGAAATATTGTAGAGTAGAATTGTGAGATATTAGTCTGTTATATAAGTCCTCTCTCCCGGGCCCCTGCCTACTCGTGCATATCCCTCGATTTAAAATCTATATGGGTCAAGGGTCCTCTGATCTATATAGAGGGTTAACCTATTAACATGCTAACATTTAAAAAAAAAATTGATTCTTAGGGATATCCTAATTACAGTAATGATGAAAATCGTATTATAATGTTCATAAATATTCTTCAGCGTATCCAAAAAATCATGTAATACAATAGTATTTGATGTTATATTAACAGATCGGGTTTAATTGTTTTGAATTATTTCCTTCAAAGTTCAAAAAGATAAAAGGATTTGTTCTGAATTTCTAATCTCAGTCTAATCGTTAATTGTAACAAGAACATGGAAGACTTTGAGTTCAATAATCAATATTCCATTCCAAAAATATGTAACTTCTGGTTCAACATCATTAGTGTTAGATTAAATGCATGCTACAATACAAAAGTTATATTTGTTAGTCAAGTTATAACTTTATTTCCTTATATGAGTGTTAACTCAGAGTACACCTATTGTATATGCTAGAATCGGACTGTTAGGCTCATGAGTTCTAACAATTGATGATATCTCATATACCTTAATGATCAGTTTTACCATTTCCCACATATCGGCCTAATCCTCGCAAAGACAGGATTATCCGTAAAATCTTTACTGCCTATCTAGCTAACTAGATCAAGCGGTGCAACATCAGCATCTTGACATAGGATAATTTCCCAGGAGGTCATCCATCACAGTACTAATCTCACCGATGCATGGGTAACCCAACAATTAGATGCTATTGCTAGCGTTGGCGTCAAAACAATTTTGAACGGTGCCAAATCATCACAAAAGAAGATGATATATAAAGACAATAGAGATAAAAATAGATTTGATTCCAAACAATTGAGACGAAAAAACATATGATTATCTTGGTACAAGAAATACTTATAAGAGAAATATACAACCATTTTAACGTACATAAAATGCCGAAATTGTATATGCTAGAATCGGACTGTTAGGCCAATGAGTTCTAACTATTGATGATGTCTCATATACCTTAAGGATCAGTTTTACCATTTCCCAGTTGTCGTCGAATCCTCAGCAAAGACAGTATTATCCGTTAAAATATGAAATTACATTTTTACTGTCTATATAGCAAACAAGATCAAGCGGTGCAATATCAGCAGCTTACGCACATGAAATGCCGAAATGGCCGGATTTAACTTGACCATAAACAATAGTGATAAAAATGGCATTTGCCTCACGTAAATTGGATCAAGAATATAATGGTCTCTGTGTATAAACACGACCAACTGTTTACATATAAGTCAAAGTCAAAATATTGATTGTTAATATGAAAACATGAAAGCCAATAGTGTAAAATTGATATTTCAACTATGGGACAAAACAAAAATCGAAGGTGGAAATAAATGAAAACAACCCTAGAAAATAGAAATGGATCAACCTCCAAATAATGCAAAAGGGTGGACCCGTTAATCATCAATATGCCATTAAATGAATAAAATAAAAAATAACACACAAATTATTGTACAGTTGTATGAATGATACTTCATTCTTACCATCTTGTCATTACGTGTAATGGAATATAATTATTATTTTTTAAACAATATTACGTATAATTGATTATAAAAAAATTTGAAAGGAATTGTTTGTCATAAGGTACAGTGTAATTCAAGTGTACTGCATATCATATTTATCATGTTGTGGTAGATATTATAGCATCTAAAGAATATACAATAGAACAAAATATCCCACAAACATAAACATAAATAGCCCGAATCACGGATCGAGAGCAATTTCTTATAATAATTGTTAGGATCGAAAATAGAGAGCAGAGAGTTTAGAAGAGGGGCTTGGATAAACTCTTTGTAAAAATGTTGTGCTTTAAAATAATTTTCAGATCAGTTGCGTTAAGAACTGAATCTGTAACTCAATCAAATCTGTTTTCTCAAGCAATAAAAATTTATGCGGAAATAGCTTGCTCAAACAATGAACGATATATGAAATGTATGATGAATTAAAATGAGAGTTGCGAGAGGATTTGTTTCTGAAAGTTCGAAGCAATCGCTTTCACGTCTCCACGTCTTCCAATTAAGGAAATATTCAACCAGAAGATTTGATTCGAATATAAGGTATCCTAATCCGGTCAGTCAGATCGCACCCGATCTGAACTCCTAGTATCAGTAAATTACACTAGCTCGTGGCTGTGTTCACAAGGTATTTCTAAGGCTTTTTAAGGATTAGAATGAAAATAACAAAGCCCAAAGATTCAGCAACAAGCTGAATCTTGTTACAATCAATTAAAAGAATAATTTGGTTTTTTGGAAATTATCAGCTCGCAATCTGATTTCTCGTTTTCGCATTATGGCATCCTACATCTACTTGCACGCGATTTCTATAAATATTCTCTTGGATCCAACGAATAAATGTTACTCGTAGATACATCGGATGGATCTGAGTTGTTGCCTGAAACTCAATAAATGCGCATTTAATTCTTGTATTGTACCTAGTAATGTTCATTAAATTTTTTTCTGTCTCTTGCTCAAAATGAAAACTCTGATATGGTGTAGCACCTGTACTTTCCTGAATTTAGCCGAAAGTGTCCCAACGACTATAAATGAATCCTCAGAAATCAGCACATCAAATCATGCTACAATCGGAATGATTTGACGAATGATTTGTAGTGAACTGAAGTCCCTGAACTGAACTACTTCACTGAGCTGATCTGTTTTGAGCTAAACTGTCCTGAGCTGAACTTCTCTAAGCAGTTATATTCTAAGCTGATATGATCTTCTAAAACTGTTCTGCTCTTGAACTACTCTGCTCTTCTTAAGCTGTTCTGCTCTCGAGCTAAACTGCTTTTTAAGTAGGGGTGTCAATCCAGTTGATTTGGGTCGAGTTGATGTGATATATTGATTAAAAAATTGCGCAAACGAACCGATTCAACCAGAAAATTACTAACTCAACCATACGAACTCGACTGATGTTTTATTTTGACAAAATAAAATAATAAAAATTCTAAAACACAATAATCTAGGTGATAATAATATTTTATTTCAAACATATAATAATAAATTTCATGATTCAAAATTTTAATTGTAAAAGATTTAAGGAATTCTTACCACAAAAATGAGAGACGTATAAGCTTGCTTCAAACTTCCATAAACAAACACCGATTTTCATTTATTCTTACCTTTTCAGTTTACACTTATTCTTTCTTTACAGTTCACTGCTTGAATTATATTTTTTCGCATAAATTTTTATTTCTCAAGAAAGTACATTAGATTGAGCATTTGAATCAGCTGCTAACTATGCTAATTCTAGAAAACAGTTTTAAACACAAAGTTTTTATAAGAGTTTATTCATACCCCCTCTGAACTCTAATGCGTTAACACAATCCAATGTTCCAGTGTCATATCGGAGTTGGCCTTCTCAACATGTAGCCAAGTAATTGGAGATAATAGATACAATCTATCTTCAGAGTCGCTTTACATGCTTCTATTACTATAAGATTGGTTTAATGCGGAAAAGAAGAACTGGACAATAGGAATAATTGACAACTTTGCTATTGAAAATTATGAAATAGAGGAAAAATATTTGAGAAGAATTTTTATTAATTATGATGAGTTTTTCTACAAAAGTGAGATATAATTGTTATAAGTTTGACCTTTTTAATTAAGGGTTTTGAAACCAATTCGAACCAGCTGGTTGAACCTATATGATTCCTCCTCTTATTGATACACTATTGAAAATTCTTTATATCATATGCTTAATACACTAGGATTGAATAAAAATCTCCACCATCTATATGATAATTCTATTGTCTCATAAAGTTTTCATATTAAGGAAAATGATTAAGATGTTCTTAGTAATTGTACTGGTTTATTAAAATTTTTTAAAGATGCTACTGAAACTGTTGCCTCGTAGATACATCGGATGGATCCTGAGCTGTTGCCTGAAACTCAATAAATGCGCATTTAATTCTTGTATTGTACCTAATACTGAATGTTTTTATGTCTTTTGCTCAAAATGAAAACTCCGATATGGTGTAGCACCTGGACTTTCCTGAATTTTGTAAAAGATTCATGTTACATTATCTTCACGAGATATTGCATTTGTATTGTAGTGAACAACAGAGATCAGAGAAACAACTAGTGGTAGAATATATTTCCATCGATAAACCGAGTGGGATTAACTTGCTAAGAAATTTAAGTTGCCAAAAGTTAAAGGAAAAATCATTATCCACAAGCTCATCAAATGAGCTACAATTCTTTCTCAGTAAAAGTTTTAAAATGGAGGATGACTTGGAAGTGTTAGAATGGTAGAAAAAAATTGAACACAATATGTTGTCTTATCATTAATGGTAAGAGATATATTCACGGTTCAATGTCCAAGTGTTGTATCGGAGTCAACCTTCTCAACATGTAGCCCAGGGGCGAAACTGGGCCGGTGTATGAGGGTGGGCTGTAAAATAAAATTTAAACTGGGCTGAAGCCCAAACATATATATATATATATATATATATATACAAACCGATATCCTACATATCTAACTTCCCCACCCCCTTCCTCAACTACCACGTGGCATCATGCAATTGGTCGAAATTTAAAAAAATTGTTGAAGTTAAAATGTTGGTCCAATCACACGGTGACACATGACAGTCGGGGAAAGAGGCGGGGAAGTCGGTTGTGTAGGATATCATGTCCCTATATATATATACACGAACTTTAGTTTTTGTTTCCTTGGTTCATTAATGTCAAATTATGGCAAATTTTTTAATTTTGTTTAGCTAAGATTTTTGTATTAATCTTTATCATTTTTATTTAAATTTTATGTAGATGGATTTATTTTTAGATATGTAGTGCACCGTAAATATGATATTTAAATATATTTTTGGTTTAATGTCGAAAAGAATAACATGATGGTCGGAACAATTGACAAATTTCCTATCGAAAATTATGAAGTTGAGAAAAAATATTTAAATATGGTTTTTTATCAATTATGATAAGTTTTCTTAAAAATTGAGATATAACTGTTATAAATTTGACTTTTTAATTAAATTTTTTTGAAACCAATTCGAACCAGGATCGATTGCAAAATGAACAAATGTACCCGATTCGAATTGGTTTCGAATATATAAAAAGGAACCGGCACCAAACTCGTTTGGTCTATTCCCAAGTTCGTCGGCACCGGAAACTGAATCGGCGAACCAATAAGCGTGCTTAGTCAAGGAAACGAAATTAAAATTAAACATTAACCAAGTAAAATCAAATGAATTACAGAGAAATAAACAACCAAGATTTCGCTTACTCCTTGAAAAAAAATAATCCCAACGAAATATTCTCACAAACTATAGTAAGAAAAAGTATGGGACATGCCACATGCAAATAATTAACAATAGAATATCATAATGATTTAACTGTGGCATCAAAAAGTTGATAACAGAGTTTGCTTTTTATTTATTTTTTTTTTTCTTTTGTTCTTTTCTTTCCTTTTTCATGATTGAATTAATGATGCATGTTGTAATTCAAAGTAAAATAACTCTTGCGCACGTGGTTACACATTTCTCGGCTTTTTTTTTCTAAAATAATATAAAAAAACGAATTTAAAAAATATAGCAGATCTCATGGCCTTCCAAATTTATAACAATCCGGGACATTAAGTCCCGGATTCTGCAATTTTTTTATTTTTTTAAAACCGGTCAAAATCTCGTGCTTTGAGGCCCGAATTCTGGAAAAACTACTACGCGTGATTCTCCGTGAACCACGCGTTTTTTAAATAATTAATTTGTGTCAGAATCCGGGGTTTGAAACCCCGGATTCACGTATATATATGTGTCGAGCGTGCTCTGTATTCGTTCCTCTTTCAGGTTAGTATCAATTGGATTGAGCCATTGGTTTGAGCGATTTGTAATGTAAATGAGGGGTAATATTTATAGGGGAAAGAATCCGGCGTTTTAAACTCCGGATTCAAAAATATCACGCCAAAAAAAAAATCTCGCATGGATCCGCAGCTTGATCTTCCGGATTCATTATAAACCGTTAAAAAAAAAAGTCGTGTCAGAATCCAGGGTTGTAAACCCCGGATTCTACAAAAGAAATATATAAAAAAAAATGTCAGAATCCGGAGCTTCAAACTCCGGATTCTGACATGTTATATAAAAAATAAAAAAACATTTTCGTGTCAGACTCCGGGACTTACTGTCCCGGATTGTTATAAAATTTGGAAAGCAATAGCATCTGCTATATTTTTTAAATTGGTTTTTTTATATTATTTAAAAAAAACCCACATTTCTCTCCATACTACCTAAAATTATAGTCATTAAGTTGTATAATATAATCAGCTGCTAGAGTACTCTGTCTAAACCCCATTGTAATATTTATGATTTTATTAAATTAATAAACTTTTATGTGCCTAAATTGACGTAAGCAATTTATTTCTCTTAAATAAAAAGGAAATATATTATACTTTATTTTTAAGCTTACGTGTTACATATATTCAATTAATTTCACACAAGGCCAGGTTTATTTGAGGATGGTAGTCATGTGAACAACTCAGCCATGTGGAAAACTTTATGCATTAAATATAAGCATCCATCAAATGGGATTCTAGTTTTTTTATTATTATTATTATTCTTTTAATTTCTGTAGCTTTACTTTTTAATTGTTTTGTTAACTTTCAATTATTTTGTCATGATTGAGATAGATATAAAGGAGTATTACTATATATGCACATGATAAACACAGTGAAATAATGGTATAAAAGTTTGATTGTGCTTCAGGAGTATTTTTATAAAATACTTTTTGAAAATAAATCTAAAAATATAACGAGTTTGTTTGGGAACTAAAACGAAGTTCTTGTTTTACATGGTTTCTGTAAGACCGAGCGCTTGTCGCTTTACCAAAAGCTATATTTGATGATAATGGTGTAACTCCACTCTTTTAAATCGTATCGCAACAAAACGCCACGTTTCGATCGCTCTACTTACTAGGGGCAATCGTCGCACTTCAACAATCGGCTCCAAATAATTGTACTCATTGCAATCAATGAGAATCGAACTCATTACCTTGTCTATGATACCAATTGTAAGATCTAGCGCTTATCGTTTTACCAAAAATTATAATCGGTGGTAACGGTACAACTCCAATACTTTAAACCGTATAGCAACATTAGCGCCAGGGTTCGATCGCTCTACTTAGCGGGGACAAATATATCACTTCAACAGTTTTGTTTGATTATAGAAAAGTATATATCAATATATAGTTTAATTTCTCATTAAAGTATTTTCGAAACTAAAAAAATAATAATAAGAATTTGAAAGGTGCTAGCAGTATACATTCGGTCTTGTGTTTGTCAATAAGTGTTCAGTAGGAAAAAACCAATTTGAGTTCTATGTAGCAACTTGTTTATCCGTACCTTAAATTACACCCAGGTCATTTATCATAAAAAGGTTATTTGATTACACACATTTCCAAATTTCAGATTGTCTGTTGGAATAAAAATTTAATTTGTTTTTATACCTGGTGAGATCGAGAGTATATTCGTTTACCAAAAGCTATAGTTGATGGTATTAATAAAACTCAAACCTTTCATGAACTAGATAGCAATCCTAAAGTACTACAATTTGATACAAAATGCACTGTTATAGATTCATGAGCACGCTCTTCTTGTCTGTAATGTGAATCGAATACGTGAACTTGACTCTGGTATCAGTTATAGGATTGAGTGCTTGTTGTATTACCAATTATAATTAGTGTAGAATGTAGATGAAATATTTACATCATACAAAGTTCGAATGCCGTGTTTATAATGAAAGAATAAATATGTGGTATTTTAATTGATATACAATGTAAATATTCTAAACTGTTCTAAGTTGTTCTGATCTGATTACTATAGTTGAGTTGTCCTTACTCAACTTAGGCCTGATCTGAATGAACAACGATATTAGCTTCGGCTTGATATGTTCATTTAGTGTCCGATCTGTTAGTCTTATATTTAGTTTATTTTTGTCTTCATCGAAACTTATGAAATCCAACACTACGTGTTAGCATTCAAAGAAAAAAAAAAAAAGAAGGAAGTCTAAATTTAGACCCCACACCCCTATCATTTGATAAAGAAGTAGTACTTCTTTTCCTCCTCCTACTTTCTTTATAAGATTATTTTATTTTAAATTATCAAATATTTGTAAAAGCGTTAATTTGTTTAATCATGGTAACTAGGTTAATGAAATAAACAAGTTTACGAGGTCATTATAAATTATTCAAATTCTTAAAACTAATTTTATAATTTTTAACTATCCTTACATATAATACGTACTCGATTGCTGATTTATTTTCTTTCACCTTATATTTTAATGGAAATCAGGAAATAAAATATAGTCAATTTAAATTTTAATAATTACTATTACTTGATAAACTTAATATTTCAGAAACAAATCATTATAATAACAGTATTTGATGAATTATTTTATGGGAGACGGATAAGTTCGCGTGTCACATGTCAAAAATACGAAAATATATCGGGGTAGGGCCCATAAATGGACTTATTGGGCCCTACAATGGACCCAAAGGAAAAGCACTCTTGGAGCCCAAGAGCACCAGGTAAGTGTAGGTGATTCCATTTGCAGACCAATTGAAAGCACCATATTGCTTCCCACAGCTCTCATATCTAGGGATGGCAACGGGGTGGGGCGCGATGGGTTTTGTCATTACCATCCCCGTCCTCGAATAATTCGATGATCCCCATCCCCATCCCCGCGGGGTTCGGTTCGGTGACGGAGATCCCCGTCCCCGCCTCTAATATTATATATATATATTATTTATTAATCTATATTATTAAAAAAGTTGATAGTGTGGGCGCCCACAATGGGCGCCTGTGTGGACGCCTCGAGATGCTCAGCCGAGCATCTCATGAAATTGTGGAGATGCTCGGCTGAGCATCTCTAGGCGTCCACATAGGCGCCCATTGTGGGCGCCCACCACATCATGCCTATATATATATATATATGTAAACAAACTCTTAATAGGTCTGGTTGAGCTGGACACCGAAAATGAGGTGACGTGGACGCTGAAAGTTGGAGTTGCAATTGATAGAGCGGACGCTGTACAACGAAGAGCAGACGTTTAAATTTTTTATAATTGTGCTGCGGACGCTGTAACGAATAGCGGACGATTAAATTTTTTTAAGCTGCGGACGCTTGCTGCAAGAACACACCTCGCGCTCCCTAATTTATAGCCAAACTGCTGCGAGAAAGAACAAATTTGAGCGTCCGCTCTGTGCATAAGCGGACGCTCAAAAGCCTGCCTTCACGTGAAGCGATGTGACGCTTGTAGCGTCACATCGAAGTTTTTTTTAAATATCAAGCAGCGTCCGCGTGTAAGGAAAGCGGACGCTGCTTTTATTTTTTTAAAATATGTCACCGTCTGCGTCTGGTGGCAGCGGACGGTTACAAATTATTTTTTAAAAAAAAATCGCAGCGGACGGTTGTAGATATTTTTTTTTACAGAAGCAACAGACTCTCCTTTTTTTTCCAGCATCCGCACTCTGCAACAGAGTTTTACCGTAGTTTTACAATTGCTCTCCAACTGCATTAGTTTTGAAAATAATTTTTTTTTTCATTGTTTTTTAGCCCAGTCACACTGCTCAATTTGTTTTTTTTTTTTGAGGTCCCTCTTAGGTATAAAAGACCACACTCGACTCAAGATCATGTCTGCTCTCTATTCGATAGAGAGCAGACGAGTACATGCTAACTCTACCGCTACCGCGACATTTCAGGTTTAACGTCGATTTGACATAGAGTCTGGGTCTATGCGAGAGAAGCTGTGGCATTCAGAGTTGTATTAAAGGAACATATACTATTACAGAACTACCAAACATGACTAGAAATAAACAAATTACCACAGCTATCTATTACTACCCTACAAAATTTAAACAAGTTAGATTCATAATAAAACCCAAAATATAACAAGAAAAAAGAGGTTAGTTTTTACAGCAGAGAACCATGTAACATGACCTGCACATATACATTTGTCTGTTTCCAGTGTTAGATCCCCTCAAGAATATCCCGTGTAAGCCAAGGCTGAATCATGGAGTTGTTGCACTACGCTATCATCAACATTGGATCTGTGCTAGACAAGAATTACCCATGCAACCAGAGTCTGGCTGAACATCTTGCTGCAGAATCTCTGCGGTTTAAGAAACCTCGAGTGGCCATGTTAGTTTGTGCACCCACGCCCAATAGGAAAATCAAGGAAACAGAACATCGCATGAATGGTTTATGTATTAAAAGAGGTTAGAATTTATCAAGAAGTGTCATCAAAGAGAACTTTATAAAACCTTTTCCTCTCTTCTGCATCAAGAATTCCACCAAGATTACCTCCTTCATCATCTAGTTCAGAAGCTTTAACTGGTAGAAACCCTCTTTTCCTCCTCTTTTCTTGATTCATTGCACAGTGCCTACGATTATATTCGTGTAGCCCATCCTGCATCAAGTCTCCAAATTTTTCCTTCACAATAACGAGTGGATCCTTTTCAATCAGCTCTGAGCCATTGTATGCTTCTCGGAGAAGAACAGTGTAAATTTGGTATTTGTTTGAAACATAGAATATACCGGGATGCTTTAACAGCATGACATTCAGTTTCTCAGGCAGGCAAAACTCTCTCCTAAAATGGCCTAATTTAAGGATTGAAGTTTTCTTCCACAATGTAAGTGATAGTAACTCATGCACCACACCAACAGACCTTTTAATCATTTCATTTGAATCCGCCACCAAGCCTTTCAGCCCCGTATAAGGGGAGATATATGGAGTGGAATTGAACTCCTGAAACCGTTCCAACGATTTTACCCACGTACAAGGCAACGAACACGAGAAGCACGGGTCATGACCCTTCTTCTGTGCTAGTTTTTCTACGGCAGAAACTGCAAAATTCTGGTTCCAAGATGTGAGCTCGACCTCCATTGCACTTCGCTTCCCCCCATAATTGACAACTCGAAACATATCAGAATACTTTGGCACAATTCTAAGCAAGTAGTCATCTGGAAATCCAAAATTTCTTTTCAATTCATTAATTTTCACGACATTAAGTCTGTGATTGGTGCTCATCATCAACAACTTTGCCAACCGCTCCACAAAAACCGGCTCCTGTGAATCCTTAACAGATTCTTCCTCCTGAACTAAGAATTCCATCTGTTTTGTTAGTCGACAAAAATACTCATCACCCTGACGATACACTTCAAAGCAGCAAGGGTACTTTTTAAGCCAATTTAGAATTTTTCCCTGAAGATCGAGGCTTTTGGATTTCTTCTGAAGAAAATCAACAGGCACGGCTTGATCATGGCATCTAATGATGATATTCTTGATTTGATTATTCACTATCCATCTGCGGTTTCGAGACAATGCCGACTCCAGATCTGGGTCTTTCTTCATTGACCATAACGAAAATCGTCTTCCAAGATAAAGACTGAAGATTTTTCTGAACATATACATGTTCCAACTTTTGTAGATTGTAGGAGTAGGACGTATGCTACTCATGGTTTACTCAAAATCTTTCTTTTTGAAATTCTCAACACTTCATCCAGTGAAACATTTCCTAGGAAAGACCAAGGATTGCCAGTGAAGGTTGAAAAAGACTGTAATTTTACTGCTTTACTCCCCCATCCAAAAGAGTTTTATTAAACATTTTATCAAACAGGTAGAAACCAATTCCCATTCCAAACTAGACATCAACTACACAGAAAACACATGAGTAGGATTGTCCCACAATCTGATTACTCAACTGCTTAGCTATCGTTACCTATCAAATGAAATAACTAAGAAAATTCAAAGAAAGCGAAAACAATTAAACTTCATAAATCGAAAATAAGGCCTGCACATCACCTGTGTTCCATGAAGTGATTGGAAGCAAATGGGAATTCAAGCTTTCAATTCGATTAAGATCAGAAGGCTCAGCCGTGCATAGCAAGAAGCTAATGATTCTATGAAAAACTTTCAATTCTGAAAATTTTGGTCAAAGGTTTTTAACTTTAGAAATAAAAAAATTCTTTCTCTGTATAATTATGATATAACCAAATTTTCTCCCCGTCAATGGGCTACCATCAGATCGAGAGCTCCCACCTCGAGATATGATACCTCGTGTATCACAAGGTCGGTTCTCGTGAGAATCCACCTACGGGTACCATCACGTCTGGTCTGGGAGAATACATCTCAGGGTATGTTCAAACAATTAAATGAAATTATTTTACGTCGGTGATCTGAAACCACACAAACAAGTTAGAGGAACTGAGAGCAAGAATATATGTAAAAGTCGGGTGGTTGGGAACTGAGAGCAAGAATGTATGTAAAAGCTAAGAGCTTGTCCCATTGTGAATGAGTATAAAGTGATGCATACTTGAGCTTTTATAGAGAGATTAGGCGGTTAATGTGAGCGATTTACCTAATGGGTGAAGTGCTGGAGCGAGTCATATGCCTAGTACTGCGCTTATGTTGACCATTTTTCTAAGCAAGATTGTCTCCCTGACTTTTCAGGACGAGGCTAATTCAACGCGTACTCATAGTGTGTCATCAGATATGTGATTGTTGGAAATAATAGGGTATTCCTGGGTGTTCAGACACTTGCTCGATCCATTATATCCCGAGGTGACATGCTCAAAGGTAAATGGTCATCGGGTACCGAGGTGACACGCTAAGGGTGATGGGTCCTCGGGTCTTAAGGTAACTATGCGTGGTACAAGAGTATCCTCCCAACGGGTCCTAAACAAAGAATTTGAAGTTTATAGGACCATGTGGAGTTCTTGTCGGGACCAAGCTCGAATTTGTGTTTTTGAGAAAAACCATGATTCGTGTAACTTCATCTCCCGGCCTTTGATTAAGTGAAATCGTACGCTCAGAATGGGTTCTAGCTTGGTACTCGATGTAACAGTTGGAATTCCAGAGATGATCTAAGCCCTTCGTTATGGGTAAGATCAGACAGCTGTGGTGCTCCCCGAGCTCCTATAAATAGGTAGTCTCATATTTATTTTTCACTTTCACTCTTTTATCGCACCGATACTCCTATTGTGATAAAGATGCCGTCTCCCAATGGTAGTGCTGTTAGGAAAGTTAGCAGAGTCATTAAACTCTCCAGCGTTCTCGAGGTCAAGCTGTGAGGAGGGTGGTATCCCGAACAATGGGACAAGCTCTTAGCTTTTACAAATACTCTTGTAAGCATCGGAGGGGCCTCATCGGAAACACTTCCGACGCCCTCTAACTTGTTTATGTGGTTTCAAGTCACCCGACATAAAATAAGTTCATTCAATTGTTCGGGCATACCCCGAGGTGAGGTGGCAACCCTAGGTGTATTCTCTCAATCACCAAACGTGGTGGTATTCCTTGGTGTATTCTCCCGAGAACCCGACCTCGTGATACCTTGAGGTGTCATATCTCGAGGTGGGAGCTCCCGACCTCACGACCTGATGGTAGCTCACCTACCGAAGAAAAATTCGGTTACGTCAAATCTCAAATCAGTTATAAGGTGTCAATATCTACCTCATATTTGTCATCACTATATATAACTATTCCATACTGGTAAAATATCTAATTGATGCTCATCTTTATATTCATTAGATTTTTTTAAAAAAAGTTATGCTTAAGAATTACGATTGTGCATTTTTAGCTTTAATTACTGATTAAATCTCTATGTATCTTCTCTACTCTTCTATCTTATTCATATATCTTGTGAAAAATTCATAATAAGCGTATTTAAGCTTGTTTTATGACATTTAGATATGTGCCCGTGAGCCACATTTCAAATTTCCATTAGTCCTAGTATAGGAAAATTTGAAATAAAGACAGATTTAAAACCGATGTCTTAAATTCGTTCAGCCTAGCACAACACATAACAATTATTTTAAATTGAAAGTTAACCCATTAAGCTAACCCCTGTATAGGTCAGAGGCCCATTGGCCCATATAAGTTGATTAATCGAGGGATATGCACGAGTAGGCAGGGGCCCGGGGGAGAGGGCCCATATAACGGACTAACTCCCAGAGCATACCCCTACAATATTCAGTGGGGAACTATGCTCCACACGAGAATCGAACCCGTGAAGTCGGGGAAGTTACTCCCACATCACTCCAGGTCTTACCAACTCGCCTGTGCCCCTAGGGGCCAACACATAACAATTATTATTATTATGGACTTCTTTCCTCGCAATGAATATTAAAGGATAAAATGAGTAAATGGGAATGAGGATTTCCAGTTTGGATATCGAAATAGAGTTTGACAGAATCCAAATATTATATTTGGATATGATATTAAACTTAGTTGAATTAATGGGTGTGGGGATGAGGATGCAATTTGAAAATATTAATGAGTACAAGGATGCAAATATAAACGAGGACGAGGATGTGGGATGTAACTAGCTAGGGTTGGTTCGGTACGGTATACTGATTTTTTCAAATTATACCGTATACCATACCGAAAAATACTGTATTGAAAAATTGGATACCGATACCGTATCGAAAAATCAATATACCGAAAAATACGATATTAAAAAACGATACCGATAGTGTGCCTATTTACCGAAAATTATTTTGATTTTACCGAAATTTTCGGTACGACATCATACCATACCGAAAATTTCGTTATTTTAGATAATTTCGTTTCGATAAGCACGGTATACCGATATTTTCGGTATTTTTCCCACACCTATAACTAACTACCCAAACGCTACCTGTTGTCATAAACTAGAAACTTTGGTACCTGATTTAAAATAGTAATAACATCTTATCGTTCTAATTATCTGAATAATATTTTATTTCATATATAAAAAAGCTACATAATATCCATCAAACCTATGAAAAATCATATAGTGCTAGCTATTTGAATCATCCATGCTGCCAAATACACATTACATAGATACAATTGTCAACCACCCCTACCGGATATAGGTTCCACACCTTATTCCAATTCCAAGCGCTCGAATCGGTCCGTTTCAATCCCGAAAATTGCTCATTTCATTCGCATCACTTAACTGATATGAATGTACTATTTTTACAACCGATCAAAGCCATTCATCAGTTTACTCTAACTTTGCCATGGACTTTAGTTTTATGACGCGAGATTCTTTTGTTCCTCAGCAGCATACAAGGCCTTGATCTCCTCGATGTCATCTGAGCTACCCAGAAATATCGGCGAGCGCTCGTGTATGGTCTTTGGAATCAAATCAAGTGCCTGCAAGAAGGAAACGAATCAATCGTCCAGGATCACACGCTCGACTCGAGCTCAGATTTGAGTGATCTTAGGTTGAGCTTTTTGAGATGTTTGAATTCAGCATAAACACAAACTATTTAAATGCTTGAGTTTGTCGTGCCAACAGTCTTCGTCATATAGGACATTCGATTGCTTATTTAGTCGGGGAAGTGATTTGATACAATTAAGTATCCGAACTTTGTTGTCTTTTCAAGCTCAAAACAAAAATATGTTGTTGACCTTGATCTCAAATCATTTTCGCTTTATAAGCTCAAACAAAAGCACCTTGTTCTAGCTCAAGCTCAACCCCGGGTTCGAGTTGCTAGATAGCTAATTAAGTCTACTCAAAGCTGAAATCAACTTGTGCATTTCCAAGGAAAAAAAGAAGCAGCAACCGTGGGGTGAATGAAATCCGATACATAAATCCGTTCAGCTTTTAACAACAAAATCCAATGGAAGTTCTCTTACCCTATGCTTGCCAGTAAATGCCTGTCCTCCTGCTTGTTCCATCAGGAATGACATTGGGAAAACTTCATACAGCACCCTATTACATACAAATCACATCAATACATGTTACTTTCTTCGTAAAAGACGAATAAAAAAGGCGATTGATTTTCAATACAATTTCGAATACATACCGCAGTTTCCCGTCCGGGCTTTTCTTGTCAGCCGGATACAAGAATACGCCTCCATATAGTAAAGTGCGATGGACATCGGCAACCATACTGAAAGTCATAGTATAAATTTCAGTATGGTTGAAATAGAAGCATCACTTCTTATGTCGTATTTTCTTGGATTAAGTAGCTATACCAATTTAAATGACTATATCAACATTTAAACTACTGTCACAATTACTTTCAGATAGTGTTGGTATTTTCAAACACATGTAAGTTTTAGTTAAATGAAAGAATGAGTTCCAATAGTTCCTTTGGAGAACCGTTCAGCCCGTGAGATGTGATAAATATCATAAAACACTTCCAAATTTCAAATAAATCAAGGAAAGAATGCAAGAAAGCCTTTCCATCATGCGCTAAGAATCACCAGAAACCTATAAGTCTATTATCTCAATCCTAAGAAAAAATGTGTTTGGATACAGAGTCTAATTTACCTTCCGATGTATCTTAGAGACTTGGATGGCGAGCCATCTTCAGGAAACTTGCATCTTTCTACATACCTGATATTAGCAAAAGTTGTAAAAAAAATCATAATGATTTGTTACTAAAGCAACATTCAAGACTCCACATACTTTAATGTTGGACCATCCCAGTTCTTGGCATTTCCTTCATTGACTGAATATATTTTTCCTTTCTTCGGAATCTGTTCGAGCATGATCACATATATATATATAAGTTCTGTCATTGGTTTCCAAGTGTGAAGTTGACTATCAGTGAACTGGTATAATTAAAGACTTAATATTCTACCTTAATATTTGGATGAGTCAGTATGAACTCTCCAAGAGAAGGATCAAGTGTGAATCCATTGACACCAGTTCCAGTGCTCAGCACGAGCTGAAAGATTACGACACAAATACACATAGGAAATTTAATAGTGAGGTTAGTTATCGAATTGATACATGGGCCAAATCATGTGAAAACAAGTAATACGTACCGTGCAAGAGCTTCCATACATGCAGTATCCTGCAGCTAACATGTTCTTCCCGGGCTGCAAAACATCTTCGATTGTTGGTTCACCTCCATCTTTCATCATGTAAATCCCAAATATCTGAACAACAAGAGAAGTATGGAATTTAACTACTGTATTGTAACATATACTTTTGATAATCTATTAAGAGGAGCTGCATAGCAAACAAGACATCTTCATACAGTTCCTATAGAGACGCCACAGTCAATATTGGAGGATCCATCCAATGGGTCAAAGACAACACAATATCTGCGCATTTCAAAATAGAAACGTGAGAAAAAAATTTCATCAAAAAGATCACTTGAATTGGAGTGTTGAAAGATTGAGATCATGACACACTTTCCACGTTTCGAGGGCTCCACAAAAGTTGCCTCTTCATCTTCCTCAGAGACGAGGATACACTGCAAGGAAATGTAAAAGAGGTTCTTAGATTAAGCGTTTCCTCACCGATAGAGTTAAATATTCAAGACTTACAGTTCGGCCACTGCTGACTAGTGCCTTGATGAACACTTCATTTGAAAGCACATCAAGTTTCTTTTGCTCTTCACCCTTCAAGAAACGCAAGGCTAAATCTATTAATGTTGAAGTAAACATCTAATTCGGTTGTGCAACACAGCTCCTAGACTTAACGTAGCGACAAAAGAGAGAATTCTAGAACTTGCCTGTATATTGGTTTCTCCAGCAAGCCCTATTAGTTTGGCCAAACCTGCCTGGAGAAAACATACAATTTGACAGATCACTCAATACATAAACAAAAATGTGTAGCTCTTGTCATTTTGTCATTTGTGGGCTTTTCCATGGATCTTTATTTATATAATGGAGCATCTTATCAAAGTCCAGCTCGTTAAAGGAATAAAATTATTCTCTGAACTCTTAAATCATGAAATAAAGTTACTGATGAACACACCATAAAGCAAACAAACTAAAGAAGTCTGCTAAGTAGGCATGAAGTAACTTATAGACGATGATTAGTCCGCAACTTGAAGACTGTTTTGATGCCCCCTGTACTTATCAAAAATAGTTCCATTTAGAGACCTTTCAAAAGTGCCTTTTCCCTTTAATACTTCACTCAACCTCACACATATAACCAAGTAAAAGAGCGAGTGGGGCCAGCCATCTTGAATCAAATTCTGATTTCTTGAGTTCACACTCTGATACAATCTACTACCACAAGAAGGTAAGTGAAACAAGTAGAGGGATGATTTAATCCTTAAGAGTGAACCAGCTAATAGAACAGTGAGTAAAAGACTCAGCTTTGGAGATAGTTGTACATTTCATGAACTTAAGACAACTCTTTGTGGTGTCAGTATCAAAATAAATATCATAAAGAACACAGGACAGCTAGGTGGTACTGTCAGAAACACATCGGCAAGCAATCGCTCATCTACTCGAACCAATGATAGCAAATTTAAGCCCATGGATAGCTTGGTAGATGCGAGGCAAGGAAACATAGCGAAAAACAACAATAGTTTAGAGAATCTAGCAGTAGCATACATTCCAGGTAAGGGTAAAGTACAGCTGAATCGAATCTTAGAATGTCCAAGAAAAGGAGAAAACACCTCCACACGTCCATAATATAGATGAATTTATTCAGCATATCGTCTTCCACGCATATATTAGTCTACCTCAAATAGTATTATTGCCAGGAACAACTCAGGGGAGGGATCATTATCAGTGGTGTGTGTGTGGAGCAATAATCATGAATGAAGGAAGAATCACTCAGCGTAACCCGCCAAACAGTGTGGCGGAGAGGAAAAAAAACAAATCTCTCATCCCACATTCAAGAAAGAGAAAAAAACTTCACATATCAGAAGGTCTCCATGTTCTTGATCCCTGATATCTTTTCAATAAGAAACACCATTTGATGATCGAGTGAAACGAAATCCAATCGAATCCGAATGGGAATCAAACCTTGTTAACACAAGAGCAAACGAACTTGCATCCAAGAACAATATGGCTGAGCAAGATGGTGAAGTCCCCGCGAGACTCAGCGTGCTTCGACTGCTCATTCAACACGTATCTGGTTATGGTCATCAAGTCCGTCCGGTGAGCATCCGCCGCGTGATCCATAGCTCCGCCGCTGTTAATTACGTATCTCTGGATCAACAATTAATGGGTTCTCTGTTTCCTGCGTATATGGATATAGATGTATGTGTATGGATATAGATATATACACATATATATACATACAGATATAGAAATGACGTTATCTTGGTGAAAAGGGAACGAAGTTCGAGGGTGGATGGGGACAAGATCACTTGGAAAGCTAAATTCAAAGAACAATTGAAAAATAATTAGTTAATTAATATATATATGCATGCATATGTATATAAAAAATATTCATTTATTGCCAATCAAATTACACGTGAAATGATAAGGTCAAGGCCTAAATAAAAATTCATATATCTGGTTTACTTTTCTATGTTCTCTTTAGTAATCAGGCTTAGTTGCCATGAAACTCGGGAGTACTTATGGTGTGAGGGGAAAGGCGATCACAACTTGGGGTTGACCTCCGAACTGGTCTGGACCTGCCCATTAGGTAGATATCAAACTCAAGTACCTCCCTGTATCACAATATGATAATGACTCTCAATTATCTGAATCTTAATTTAGGGAAGAAACTGCTAGTTATGTTGCTATTGAACGACTTTCTTTTAGTTTTGATGATAAATTGTTAGAATCGTTTGAAGGGGTGTCATTAGCGCTCACACGGCTTAGACACCGATTCTTGGATCTAAAACACCCAGATTACGTTTATTTAAAAATTATTTGAGAAGGCGGCAAGCAATAGGGAAACCAGATCGCGCCTGAGCTGGACCAGCAGCTCTGCGAGCTGATCCGGATCGCACACGATCTGTTCTTGTTAAATCTTAAGATGCAATAGCTCAGTGTTCTTGAAAGGTTAGTGCACCGAGAGATAGATCAGATAAGATAAAATCTTGCGGAAAACACCTGAACTATCCTCTGAAAATCGAAAGCTAATTGACAGGTTTTAAATGCAGTGTAAAGTATGTAATGCGTGAATGCAGTAAGCTGTAAAGAAATTTATACGCTGCAATATGGAAGTTCGGAGCTGAACCTCCTACGTCTCCCCTTCTTCCTCAATAGGAATGATCCACTAGAAGATTTGATCTTACACCTCGTGTACAGACCCGATCCGACATCCCTCAAACTGCAAGAACTCCTAGCCGCCAATGCACACCGGCTCACAGGCTGTGTGTCTAATGAACATTTCTTTTACGTCTCAGTGAGAAAGACTACAATGGACTTGTTTAACGTCTCTGATCTGGTTTCTTCAATCTGAGATGGTTTGTACTTAACCAGCCGACCTCTTCACTGCTTTGATTATGACACGGGGCTGCACAACGATCTTAAATCGTTAGTAAAATAATAATAGGTTTTGTGTTAATAAAAATTAAGATCCTGATCTGTAAACACAGATCCAACAATCTCCCCTTTTCTTATTTACACAAAACCTGAATAAACATATGCACATAAGTTTATGGTTAGAAATATTTCTCCCCTTTTTGTGGGAATCAAAAAGGGTTCGAAATCTTGTCTTCCCCTTAATATTTAAAACAAAGCTCTCCCTAAGCAGAGTACGGTGTAATTTTATTTCTTGAAAAGAAAACATTTTCAGGAAGACATTTTTCAAAACAAAATGCATGATGTGAGTTTTGAAAACGAATTCTGTGCTACTAAAAGATTCTCATTTATTTAGAACAGAGGGGTAATAGAGGATTCAACTTACAAAATCTCTTCCATTTCTCCCTAAGTTTTAGCCTCGTCAAACCTAGAGATCTTCGCATCCACACAGATCTCGCGCAATCTATATCAGCTCGTCAGAACAGATATTGCTGCATTTTCCTTTGGAGAAACTGCTCTGCAATTCAATGAATATTACTCCCCCTATCTTTATAAACTGAGTTTTTAAAACTTTTAAAATTGTTTTGTAGCACAGACAAGCTTCCGCAGAATAAGACTATCAGAGCTGAAAGTATTTTAGAACCGTTAAAAATTTTCAATTTAAAATGCACTTTCAAGAACAACCTGCTTTGATATCAATTGTTAGAATCATTTGAAGAGGTGTCGTTAGCTCTCACATAGCTTAAGCATCGATTCTTGTATCTAAAACACCCAGATTACATGTATTTAAAAATTATTTGAGAATGCAGCATGCAATAGGGACACCAGATCGCGCTTGAGCTGGACCAGCAGCTCTGTGAGCTGATCCGGATCGACGGGATCGTACATGATCTGTTCTTGTTAAATCTTGAGCTGCAATAGCTCAGTGTTCTTGAAAGGTTAGTGTATCGAGAGATAGATCAAGAAAGATATAAAATCTTGCGGAAAACACCTGAACTACCCTCTGAAAATCGAAAGCTAATTAATAGGTTTTAAACGCGGTTTAAAGTATGTAACGCGTGAATGCAGTAAGCTGTAAAGAAAGTAATACGCTGCAATTTATTTATGGAAGTTGGGAGCTGAATCTCCTACGTCACCCTTTCTTCCACAATAGGAAGGATCCAATAGAAGATTTGATCTTACACCTCGTGTACAGACCCGATCCGACAGCCCTCAAGATGCAAGAACTCCTAGCCATCAATGCATACCAGCTCGCAGGCTGTGTGTATAACGAACACTTCTTTTACGTCTCAGCGAGAAAGACTATAATAAACTTGTTTAACGTCTCTGTTCAAAGACTGATGAAAATGGGTTTGGTTTGTGATTCACTCAGCTAATCTAATCAGCTCTCTCTCTAATATGTGAGTGAATCATGTGTGAGAAATATACAGTGTATGCTTTCTCTCAAAGGTATTCTCACACACTGGGAAGTGCTTCTCTCTAAGCCGATATCTCGATATCTTCCCAGGGTTTTGCAGTCGACTATATTAACTCATTGAAGTTCATGGCATGTACCCCAGCTCACACCTGGGTACACGACCATCTTGCACATTAGCTGTCACATGAGTGTGCAAGCTTGCGACTAAGCACTGTTCTCCGTTTTGTGCCTTTCTGCACTTGTATTCTTTTTCCGCTCTTCTCTCACATTCTTCTGCTTGCTGCTGCTCTTGATATAGCCTCTTGTACAATTCTGTCCATTGGACACAAATGTGTAGCCGCTGTAAAGGCTTCTGACAAATTTGTACCTTGTGTCTTTTATCATTAAATGCTGTGCAGACTTTGTTGACTTGAGCTCTCTTCTTTTCTGTGCTTCAGCCTTTGCTAACTTCGAGCTCTGTAAACGTTGTACCTGATGTGGACAGAACGAAAAAAATCAGTTTGAACAATATAATCTCCACAATGTTTGTGTTCAAACTGCTTTGCTCGCCTGAGCTGGTTTGTCCATATCTGGTTTCTCTGAGCTGGTCGCTTCTCATCTGAACTGCTCTTGTATACATCTGCTCTTGAGCTGATCTGTTCTGCTCTTGTATACAACTGTTCTTGTACTGCTCCAATATGATATGCACTTCGTTCTGAGCTGCTCTTGAATAATTCAAGTACACTGCTGGTCTAAACCGGTCTCCCAGTTGGTTTCCTTCCCAGCTGGTCTCTTCTTTGATTATGTGTACTTGCTTGTGATCTTCCTCCATGACGGCTGGCGAGAAGTCCTCTATGATCGACTCTATCTAACAACATGTGATCCTCTGCTCTTGACAAGCTTGCACCAGTGATTATATCCCTTCTTCCTTGGATCATCTAATCACTGGTTCTTCATCTAATCTGATTCAGCTTCCTCTGTTGTACCAGCTTGGGTGTCCCCATACTGTTCCAGCTTGGATGTCTTCTGCTGCACCAGCTTGGACATCTTCTCAACATTGCAGCTCTCTTCTACTCTGATCTGCTACAGTAGGATTATCCAGCTTGCATCCATCTGCTGCTGCCTCTGTATCAGCTTGGTCCTATGGAGATTGATCGAGTACACCCTGATCTTGGATTTCTTCTTCTACGGGGTTCACGATCACAGATACCTGCTTTCAAAATCTTCCTCATCTCCATCTCGATCTTCGTCTTCCACAATAAACCCATCTCTCTTAAGCATCCAGCTTGGCTAAGCTCCCTGATCTGGTTTTCTTCAATCTGAGCTGGTTTGTACTTAACCAGCCGGCCTCTTCACTGCTCTGATTATGACACGGGGCTGCACAACGATCTTAAATCGTTAGTAAAATAATAGCAGGTTTTGTGTTAATCAAAATTAAGATTCTGATCTGTAAACACAAATCCAACATAAATAATCTTTTAAAAATTGACTTTAATCTAATGTTAATCATGCAATTAGATGTATCCCTCGAAATACACTTAAACATATACTTAACAAATTAGTTGTGGACAATAAAAAGAATTGATTAAAGAATTTGCTAGTTTAGAAAATAAAATGTCTTTGTGTGCTGATATCTAGAGTGATCATTGGCAGCTTTGTTCATACATATTCATATTTTTAACTTATGTATTCAAGATGGTCTTAGAAGTTTAGATGTGTACATTAGACCAATTAGACCTGCTATTCGTTATCTGTGGACATATCCCCAAATAATGAAACAATGGCACAAACTTAGCAAAATAAATGCGATGAGGACAAAATAGTTTGCACGTGATGTTCCAATACGTTGAAACTCTACGTACAAATTATTGTTGTCTGTGTTTGAATATAAGGATTTATTGTGCATGTGTTTTGGTCAAATTGTTCTATCATCTAATGTTTATTTATATTAGAACCAATTGAATGTTTGTACACCTATAAATGAAATTCTAAAAGTTTTTAATGATGCGCTGACCAACTCTATAGTATTTATTATCCTACCTGTCATTTAGTTTTAACACATCTTTATAATATTGTGTGCATTTTTAGTGAACATTTAAATTATAATAATTCTGTATTAGTTCAAATGCATTCTTAGCATGAAAACTAAATGGGAGAAATATTTTTTTAAATTCATGATATTTTATGTGCTATTATTGTTAGAGTAGATGCCCAACTAGCCAACTTGTGGCGTGTGGGTTTTCATTGACTCTTGTACAAACGATCTTTGTATATGATATTCGCATTCTTTTATATGGCATTCTTTACTTTCATTATGTGTGTAATGATTTACAATTGTGTTGAGTAAAGACCTAGATTACACTAAAGCGTATGTTAGATGTGATAGTGGGTATGACGGCTATCATGAAACACATCTAATAGTCGCTGTGTATTCTAAACATGTTCCTAGTCGATTGGGCCGTCAAAATGAGGATAAGGCCACCCGAGTTCGAGACTAGTATCTGCGATGCGAAGTACCATGTTTCATTGGTAGGGAAAACATTGTGATGAGCATGCAGATAGATAGTGACCTGGTGATCTATCGAACTACCCTCCTTCGGACTTTCCAAGTGGTTCCCATTTGTCGAGTCGAGGGTCCGAGGTCTTGGTTGTACTGATTAGTCCTCA
>KV011791.1:55795-81784 GCA_001598015.1 Dorcoceras hygrometricum
AACATTGTGATGAGCATGCAGATAGATAGTGACCTGGTGATCTATCGAACTACCCTCCTTCGGACTTTCCAAGTGGTTCCCATTTGTCGAGTCGAGATGATCTGAAAAATTGTTTTTCACATCATAACATTCAGTTTTGGAAACTGAGTCGATCGGTCCGATCTGATCGGCGATCGGAGTTACGATGAAGTCGCAGCGATTTATATCGTCATTTGGACTCGGGCCCGTTGGACCGGCCCAAGTCCAATTTTAAGTCTATATATGTCTAGACTTAAGAGACTTGAGGATGATCATTATTAATCACAACTCAAAAACCCTAGACTAAAACCCTAAGCAAAGCCGCCCCTCTCTTCTTCCTCGACGCCGCCGCCGCCGCCCCGTTGTCGCCGGAAATTCGTTTCCGGCCAACTCGACGAGGAGAATCCGATCGTGCTGATCTCGTCAGGACTTCTAGTGCAGTCTGACGAAGGAGTCCCGAATCTGGTCGTGGACCGGATTGACGAATCTACCGCAATCAACCGAGAAGCGCCGGGTTCTTGAAACACCGGTTGGAGCCAGGCACAAGTGCCAGACAGGTGACTTGCTAAACCCCCTATGTATGTTGATACGTAGATTTGTTTTGATCATTCGTATTGATCGCATCCCGGTAAATTTTTGTTGTTCCGCTGCCTGCCGGGGTGCGGATCCGGACCAATCCCCAACAATTATTTTATACTCTAGACTAAAAATAGATAGTTTATGAGAACTATTTGCCTTATATTATGATTCTTTGAACCTAATCACTTAAACATGTTGTTCTTCTTCTATGATTTTGTTTAGCATTAGAGATAATTTAACTAAGATTTATAATGAGTATAGTACGAAATATGGTGCACAAATAGGTACACAAGCACAATAATTGTTGGATCGAAAATAGAGTTAAAATACAGCTCGGGAGTTCAGAGGGGGGTGAATGAACTCCTTCATAATTTTTCACAAAAACTCTTTTAAAAAGATATTACAAGCCTTCGACTAACCTCTTCAGTTCTCTCGAGTAACAAAGATTTGTGCGGGAAGAACTCGATTGAACAGTGAACAAATATATAAAACTGAAAGCAGTAATAGTAAAAACTGAAAGCAGTAAAGTAAAGAGAGAGTCAAGAATTTGTTTATGGAAGTTCGTAACTTAAACTCCTACGTTTCCCCTTCTTCCTTGTTCAAGAAGGATTCCACTAGAATATTTGATTACAGCAGCTCCTCCTCTAACCCGATCCCAAAGCCGCAAGCTGTGAGAACTCCTAGCACTTCTACAACAGAAAATAGACGTGCAATATGTTCTGCAAGTACAATGGTTTGCTCTAAGCTGTTTCGGCTTACACACGCTCTATACACTCTGCCATTTGATTTGCAATGAATACACAAAGCTACAGAGTGGTTACAACTCAGAAAATGAATTCGACTCTTTTGAGAGCAACGTTGTAACGAAGAAGACAATGAACAATGAACTTTTTGTGCGCGATAATTTTTGTGTAGCGTAACAGTGAGCAACAGTATATCACTTGAAAAATTGTTCGTAAGAGTTGTTACTCGTAAAATTGCTTCTGTTCATCATTTTTTATATAGATCTCCAGCTCTATCGATCTTTAAATGATTTGCTCCAATGGCTAGTTGATATTCTTTCCATATTTGAAGAATTTGCCTTTCTTCATACCAGAATCATAGGGATTTTACCGTTAGGTACTGAAATAGCATTCGGTAATTTAGCCAGTGATAGCACTTGATCGATCTGATTTGATTTGATATATTCATGTCTAAACTGAAGGTTGTACGCTCTGAGCTGTTTACTGTATTCGTGATCTGAAAGCTTGTGAGCTCTGAGCTGTTATGTGAAAATCTGTAAACTGCTCTTGCGATCTATTCCAAAAACTGTCTGAGCTATTCTCAACTGAACTGAACTGAACCTTTTCCAGGTCTGATCTGGTATATAGTATCAAGCTGATCTGAAAAGCGTTCCTCTGAGCTGTTCTGTAAGCTGACAACATAAATACTGACCAGAGAATTGAACTCTTCACGCTCTAATCTGAAATCTCAAATGCTCTAAACTGAAGACTGTTTTTGAGCTCTGAGCTGTTCTCTGCGCTGTCTTCACTCTCAGCTGTTTCTGCGCTGTCTTCACTCTCAGCTGTTTATGTGCTGCCTCCGCTCTAAGCTGTTTCTACACTGTTGTTTTCAGCTTTGAGGAACAGTTCTTGTACTTAGCAAATTTCGTTGATTTATAAAAGAGAAATTTTGCTGCTAAGTTTTGCCATCACCAAAACTTAAATTTTACTCTTAAAAATAATCCGCCACCACTAATAGCAAATATCTTGACTGTCTAATGCACAAATTTTGTCACACAAGCGGACGAAACGTCCATGAGGATCCTCAAATTCCAGTCAGGAACTTGAGAATTATTGTACCACTAAATTTGATTTTAGTGATGCAGATGAGTTGATATTCGACATATTGCGATCATGGGGTAAAAGACACAAATATATCACATTTTGTCTATAATGGCGAAAGAGATTCTCGCATGTCATGTTTCCACAGTTGTAGTGGAGCTTTTGCATGGAGATAAGATGTTGGACGAGATGAGATCTACAATAAGAATTTGAAAGCACAATGCTTACTTAACGATTGATTGAGAGTTGCAACATGAAAACAAGATTGCCAAAATGATGAATACGACCAAGTTACACCGAGGACACTTGGGAAACAACGACTGAAGGCAGGAGGATTAGACGTATTTTTTTAAGATTACTAAACTTATTTTTTAGTAACGTTAATTCCAACATCTTGTGATACAATTTTTCTTTATATTTAAATTCATTTTATTATTAGCTCCAAAATCAAATCAAATAATTTTTAATAATTTAATGCAATTTTCAAACTCTTTTAGTTTTAGAATAAATTGAATTTCGAATTTTCTTGAAAATAATTTTTCTTTTAAATAAAAAGGTCAGGCCAGAACCAGCTCAGACTCGCTGGATCCAAAAACCGACCCGTAAGGGACCCCAGGTTCGGGAATTCGCAATCGAACCCAGTGGGTCGAGCCCGGACCCGTGGCTAGGTCTATATGGGGTGCGGCTGGGTTACTTTGATATCCACGGGAAGGATGTGGTTGGATTTGATTGAGTTCAAATTAAACTCGATTCTGTGATGGAGCTCAAACTTCATACATGTCTGGTCGAGTAACATGTGAGCTACTCGAAATAATTTCTATATACATATATATATATATATATATATCTTAGTATCTCTATATATAATATAATAATTTTTTTAAAATTGTTTTTTTATAATTTTTTACAAAATTGAAAGTTATTTAAGAGTAAGCATGTGTTTGAAAAATTATTTTATAAAACTATTTTATAGTTAAAACTGTGTTTGGACGATAGTTTACCGAAGATTTGAGTAAATTTTCATAAAAGTGACATTTCGAGACCTGACCCGATTGTCCTAAGGGCATCTCCAACCCTGCATCAAATTGGTGTAAACCATCATTTTGGTGCATGATTTCATCTCCAATGGGTCTGCACTATCTCAGCAAATTAGTGCAGCCCCCAAAACCCGGCACCAAAATTTGGCGCAGAACATTTTGTTGTGCACTATTTTTGTGCGTTCCTCTTTATATTTAATTTAAAACAATTATTTTATAAATTTATTTTATATAAAATAATTGGAAAAAATTAAAATATTAGTAGTTAACTTAAGTAACTAAATTTACCATTTTATTTAATATTGTAATAGATTTCATATTTTTTATTTTATATATTTATTTAGAAATATAATTTCTTTTTAAAATGTATTTAAAGTTATTTTGATTATTTTTAAATATTTATTTAACAATAAAATAAATACAACAGTATAACTTCGAACTAAAATTAAAACACATAATTGAAATATAAATACATAAAAGATAATTAAATGATAAAATATAACATAAAACAAATAACATAAATGATCAAAGATAATATGTAAAATATAAGAAATAGAAAATAATAGGAATATTTTGACAATATACTTTCGGTGTAAGATTTGAAGTAAATGGGTTGGAGATTAACGTGTATTTGTTGCAGAAATTGTACCATTT
Source organism: Dorcoceras hygrometricum (assembly GCA_001598015.1). Lineage (NCBI taxonomy): Eukaryota > Viridiplantae > Streptophyta > Magnoliopsida > Lamiales > Gesneriaceae > Dorcoceras > Dorcoceras hygrometricum. The sequence continues at coordinate 59,907 of KV011791.1, forward strand.
TAGTATAGAAGTTGCACTAAAATAGAGTTATGAGTTGGAGATGGGCTAAAATCATAAATCTTACGCCATTTTATTTATTAATCTTCCATTTTGATTTTTCTGAATAACTATACATTAGATAAATTTCATATCCCTTATTATTAATTTAGGCAAATATAATAGAAATTAAAAAGAAACTAAAATATATATAAGATTAGACATATTTTTCAAATCCAAATTCTAAATATATCCTACAATCAAATCCACTTGCTCACGTTAATCAAAGAAATTTATGGTATAGACAGAGTAAAAACAAACTTTATTCTTCGAACTTTTCCTCCCATCCCAATTCACTTCGTTATATGATTATACGGTTCGATACCATTACCGCTTCTGAAAACTCTCCAACTCAAAGAATGATTTCCCAAATCACAACCGTCAAACTCCCATTATTCAAACCAAGAAAATGAACCATTAGAACCAAGCGAGAATCAAAGAAAAGGTGGTGGAGATCGTGAAAAATGCAAACCTCGAACCAGTGAATGAAGGAACAACATTACAATGAAATCAACCGGCGGAACGAGAGGAAGACGTCGGAAGGTGAAAGGATCGGAGAACTGGGTACAGTGAGCTCTTACACAGCTCGGGTACCAATTCATGGATCAAAAATGCAGATTGCATGCTTTCAAAAATGGTTTTAACAGAACAACATGCAAGCAGATCGGCCCTAAGCTTCGACAGCACGGAGCAACACTGCGTGCTGAACAGATCGCGCGCGATCTGAACTGTGAAAACATGAGCTGCAATAACGCTGGTCTGATCTGATCTGATCTGCTACAGCGTATTGCTTCAGCTCGCAGCTCTCGTTTGATCTGATCTGTTGCATCGCACTGCTTTAGCTCGCGTCTGAACTGATTCAGCTCGCGTCTGATCTGCTTCGGCTTGACGATGAGAAGGAGATATAATGTTCTCAGGAGATGTTAAATAATATACAAATAATCTCTTCCATCCTACAGCTGAAACTGCACGGGGTTCTTAACTCCAGATTGTTATGAATGTGCAATTTGATTAGAGTTAATTATCTACAATGGAAAACGAGTATGAAATTTTATTTGACATGAGCCCACAAACATAAACATGCAGATTTAATATTAACATAAAATCATATTATACAGACACTACAGTGAAATATGTCAACACCAAAATATCTAAACTAAATACAAATATCTCAGATTTCCCAGGACAAACCCCCAATATATAGATATTCATATTTATGCATATCTCAGTTTATCTACATTGATACTCATATTTATGCATATCTCAAATTTATCAACATTGGTATAGTAGCTGACTTAATATCTCATGCATATATGGTTCCCTACTGGAGTGCTCTTTCCAGCATCCTAGACATATATCCTTGCTATCATTATCTAAGAATGAGTTTTCATTCAGTACTCCTTGTAAGTCCACATAATTATTGCATCTAAAATTACTAAGAATGCCTAATTTTACTAATTACTAAAGAAAATCAATGCATCTACAATAACCAAGAAGATAAGATTGAAATATTTTTCCCATTTACAGTAAAAATACCAATATAATCACTTTTGATTGTCACTAGAAAATGCAGACTTCCCAATACTATAATCTTTAGGAGGAGGCAACAAGAATTTTAATCTCTTGGTCATGTTTTCAAGTTCACCTAATCTATCAAACTCTTCCATTTGCACCAAAAATCTCTTGAGCATCTCAAACACTAGCTCGCTCGCATGCCTACCTCTCACCAACATCTGCTTACAACAATCAAATGCCTCTTCCACTCGCCCTCGGGAACATAGCCCCGTTACAAGAAGATCAAGAGCATGGCTGTGTGGACATTGTCCTTTCTTCACCAAGTAGTTCCACAAATCCAAACCAAGATCAACCCGACCATTCTCGCAGAAAAACTTCATCAACATAACCACCGTCCTTGTTTTTGGCACAAAGTTCTTGTCAAGCATTTTTGAGTAAAGTTGGATGACACCATCAATACCCTTTGACCTCATTAATCCCAAGAACATAGTATGATAAGTGACATTGTCATGCTCAATGCCCCTCATTTCCATCTCTTCCATCAAGGTCACCGCGGAGATGACATCACTTGATCTGATGAGGGAACTCATGCAAGCATTATACGCCCCCGTATCTGGTTGTAGGTTTCTCTTGGTTATGTCATCAAACAATTGCTTAGCCTTGGTACTATTCCTAACCAACCCTGCACCATGTATCAACGTGGTGATGGTTTCTAATGTGGGCAAACATTTAGCACGCTCCATCTCTTCAAAAAGTCTGAGAGCGTCACCAAAATGTCCTCTCTTGCAATATGCATCGATCCTAATGTTGTACGTAACACCATTTGGCTTGAAACCTCTTCTAACCATCTCATGATAGAACAACTCCACCGCAGTAACATCTCCTGATTCCTTGAACCCCAACAACAAAATATTCATGGTCTTGATATTTGGAGCATATCGTCCATGCATCTTGTTGAACACGGATTGCGCTTCTTTCATCTGCCGCTGTGTGGAAAATACTCGAATAAGTACATTGAATTCCTCTGTACCAAATTTTTTCCCAAGGAATATATTTTTCTCCATCTTCTCAAATGCGTCTAAAGTTTCTTCATATGATTGGAATTTTGCAATCCTCGACAAAACGATGCTCATTGACTTGAGAGTTATCAATGAAGGGTGGGTCCGTTTGATTCTTTCAATCAGCTCCCACACTTTGCTGAAGTAGCGCATACGTGCAAGTATGTGGAGGGTCTTCTCAAAAGCATCTGAACTTGGAGTGTAGAAGTCACTTTGAAGACAATATTTGAAGAGTTCATATGCCTTGAGACCATTCGAATTTGCAGCAAACAAGTTGCCAAGAATATTTTCAATGAAAGTGGTTGACAAGGCAGCTGATGGGATTTCACAGCGAAGAGTGGGAAGTAATGGCTGATCCGGATAGGGATGGTCGTTAATAATGCGCACAATTCTTGAAATTTCAGTCTCCGACCACATATAAGAAAGAAGCCTGGAAATGTACACCTTTGCACTGAGTTGGAGACGCCGATTTACTTTACTACTTCCGTCAATAACGAAGATCATATCTTGGCTTCAAACTCGAAAATCTCTAAATCTCCATCAAGAAACTCAATCCTGTCACATCAAGAACACATCAAACATGAATGTTGAACGAGAGGCATACAAACGGTAGCATAATGTCGTCCATCGTATAAGAACTTATTCGCTTGAAAATAAGCTCCCCCTCTTGCGTTACAAAAGTTCTAAGCTGAAAAGCAATAAAAATTTTACTTATACTTGATAAAAGCTAGCAATTGACGGACAATTTTCCCACCTGAACCAAATAAAGTCTGCTCCCACTCTCTCGGGCATATTGTCGAACATACGAAATGCAGCATATATCTACCTCACGGAAAAGGACTCCTCCCAATGAAACAAAAGTAAGTAATTACAGAGGTAAAATGCTGTCAACCCACCTCCAAAATTGGCTTATTCTCGTTCTCTGTACGTTCAATTTGATCTGTGCTCGAGTCTTGCTCGCCAAATGTATCTCCCACAGCCCGCAAAGCATCTTCTTCTGATAAACCCAGCCCGCAAAGCATCTTCTTTGACCTCGGAGTCACAAAAGAATCTGAACCAAATAATCAGTCACAAGTAGTGAACAATAAATTTTTTTTAAAAAAAAATTGATATGGTAAGAAAGAAGCAGGATTCAGGAAGGTATAATAATAATGAGATATGATAGTTGACTCGTACTGATTTTAAATCGACGGATATGCATAGATATGAGGGACTATGGAGAGAACTTATCAGATCGACCTTCGTAGCATATCCCACAATGCTTCAAAGGGAATCCGTGAAGTCGAAGAGGAAAATCTCACGTCACCCCAAATCTTACCAATTAGTCTGTGTCCCTCAAGACAATAATATCATTTTTGTACTTCACAATAATACGGGATTTAATATCGTGTTATTTAGTGTCGTCGGTTCCATTAGAATGGATATGAGTTGAAATCGTTTAAAATAAACTGTTTTGTTTTTTACTTTCTAAAAATTACATTTTTTTTCATTAACTTCCCGAAAGAGGAATGTGAAAACAAGCAAAATGTAGTAAAGTGTTGCGGTCAAATATTAAAAGTAGAAACTTGACATTAAAAAGTTAATATTCAGCCACACATGTCTGGTAAATAAAATAGAAATAAAATAAATCCAAGAATTATACATATTGTATTGGAACAATATGAAAGGATCAGGGTATTTTAATGGATTGTTTGAAAAAAGCAATCTCAAAGTTTTGATCATTGATACTTTAGTATTGCAGTACGGATACTGAAACTGAAAAACGGTGTTATATTAGACCATCTCCAATCCAACACCAAAATGGTGTAAAACATTATTTTGGTGCTGCAAAATGAAGTCCAACCCTCTGCATCATTTCTTCAAAATGGTGCAACATCAAATATTTTGCATCATATTTGGTGCAGAGTTCTTTGCTCTGTACCAAATTTCTATCTTTTCTTTTCTCTTTTTTTATTATACTGAATAATTATTGAAAAAATATATTTATATAAAATAATTTTAAGAAATCAAAATTAATAATAATTTAATTAATTAATTTTACTAATATTAATAAATATTTAATGATATTTTTGTTTTTTGTTTAATTTTAAAACTTTTTTGTTAAATGTACATAAACTAATAATTTAAATGAACTTAATGTTTCTACTAGTTTAAAATATTTAGTTAATTAACAAGAATAATAAATCAATTAGATTCGTTTCCTCTAAAATCACATTGTTCAATTAAATTTTATATATTAAAGTTATTTATCTATTTAATATTTAATTACGTTTCTTAATTTATATCAAATTGTAATTTATTATTAAAATAATAATTAAAATATTAATAATAATTATATTGTTAAACTATTAAGATACATTAATATATAGGAATTAATGAAATATTATGAGAATATATCTTTTGGTAAAGATTTGAAGTAAGTGGGTTGGAGATGTATATGTATTTACAGAAACTACTATTTTAGTGCAGAAATCGCATCAAATAGAGCTATGGGTTGAAGATGGTCTTATATACGTTAGTGATTAGCACAGAGTAACATAAATGCTCTCTACTTTTTTTTTGTTATTAAAAGGGGTAAATTTGGTTTAAATTCCTAAAAAAAAATATAAATTTGCTTTCAGTCTCTGTCAGAAAAAAAAATTTGTATGTACTCCTTGATTCTGAAAAAAATTTGTTTAAACTCGCTAACAGCACATATTTTTATTCGATAGAAATTAGGTACAAATGATTGAAAATAGAGTACATAATCTATGATATTTGAGTACAAGTGATTTCAGATTCAGTACGAAAATTAAGATTTTGAGTATAAAATTATTACAATATTTCACAATCACCATTCGTTACATATTTTCCTATACTCAAATATCATATTTCAGTACCGAATTTGAAATAGTTTGTATTCAATTATCATCTATTAAACTCATATTAAAATATTTTGTACCGATTATGACTAAATAGAAAATAATTTTATCATTAATACCAAGACAAGGTATCTATGTTTTATACTTAAAATTCATATATTAGTACCGGATTTGAAACAGTCAGTACTCAAATATCATGTATTATATTTTCAATAATTTGTACTCAATTTCTATCGGCTGAAAACATGTGGTCCTAGAGATTTTAGACAAATTTTTTCTAAAATCAGGGAGTGCAAACAAATTTTTTTCTGACAGACACTAGAAGCAAATTCATGTTTCGGTTCAGGGAGTTACCGTAAAATTTACCCTTACTAAAAAACATAAGTTGAAGTAATTTCCAGTTGGATTTGTAGGAGAAAATGTTTTTTCTTCTTCACAGTTGGTTTTCCATGGTTTTTATCCATATTTGCGTTAGTTTAGTTGAAGAAGAAGAAGGATATATGCACGAATGGATACATTGTCCTCTTGTGCTTCCACACAATGAAGGTGACTCAGCGATCTGACGTTACTTTGGTGGTTTTTAATTACTTGGCTGACTGGGTTTGGGTTCATGCATTAGAAGGTTGCTCGATACAATGTTTTGGAAGATACACAAAGATTGGTTTGTTTGCTTGGAAGAAGCAGAAAAGGAAGGCATTACTTCAGATGGTCAGGTCAAAAACTGCTCCACTGCCTTTTCTTACCTCTGTGCAAGCCAAAGGTTTTGGTGTCACCGCCCGACTTTGGTAGATTTATTCAGGTTCCGGTATTAGATAAGGAATCGATTAGGCGGCATCGACTTAAAGTATTAATCCAAATTGGTGGGCCCCAGGGGCACAGGCGAGTTGGTAAGACCTGAGGTGATGTGGGAATAACTTCCCCGGTTTCACGGGTTCGATTCTCGTGTTGAGCATATTCCCCATTGAAATATTATGGGGGTATGCTCTGGGAATTAGCCCGTTATATGGGTCCTCTCCTTCGAACCCCTGTCTACTCGTGCATATCCCTCGATTTACCATCTGTATGGGCGAAGGGGCCTCCGACCTATATAGGGGGTTAGCCCATTAATGGGTTAACTTTCTAATTAATCCAAATTGGTGGGGTCGTCAAAATGTGTTAGATCTGTCTCATTCCGTCATATAGATGGTTGGTTTGACAAATTGTCAGTCCATTTAATATAACTAAAAACTGTCTAAACTCGTCCAGAATTTTTAGTGTCACTACCCAACATTGGTAGATTTTATTCAGGTTCCACTCTAAGGTAAGGACTAGATTAGGGTTGAATCGACTGGAAGCATTAGTCCAAATTGGTAGAGTCGTCAAAACGTGTTAGATCCGTCTCATTCCGTCAAATAAATGGGTTGGTTTGACAATCTCAGTCCATTTAATATAACTAAAAACTGTCAAAAACTCGTAAAACACCCACTTCTTGTGCAAGCCAGAATTTTTAGTGCCACTGCCCAACATTGGTATATTTATTCAGGTTCCACTCTGAGATAAAGGACTTGATTAGGGTTGAACTGAATGGAAGCATTTGTCCATATTGGTAAAGCCTTCAAAATGGATTAGGTTTGTCCCATCCTGTCAAATAGATGGGTTGGTTTGACAATTTCTCTGCCCACTTAATATAGCTAAAAACTGCCTAAACTCATCAAAATCGTCCAAACCCCCCATCAAACCCCCACCAACACGTGTCTGTCTCCCCTTGATTCCCGGGAAGGTCATAATCTATATTTTTTGTTTCCCTTTAACGTAGGCTTTTTTTGCCGTATCATTTAGAGAGTGCATGACAAGAAAAAAAAGAGTATTGAAAACAAAGCACTAGCTAGCCAGTTCCTTGACATCTAGAGTGTCTAAATCAAACTATTTAATGGGGAAGTTTAAATAAAAGTTTCCCTTGGATAAGGGATCTTATGGATAAGAATAAAGGGATATTTACATTTCCATCCATTCTTGGTTAGCGATTTGAATAGGGGTGGGAAAAATACCGAAAATATCGGTATACCGAGCTTATAGAACCGAATTTTATCGAAAATACCGCAAAATTCGGTATACCGAAATTTTCGGTATGGTGTGATATCGTACCGACAATTTCGGTAATGGTATCGGTATTAAATTTAAAAAATTTCGGTATTTTCGGTATACCGAAATACCGATACATATATATTAATATATATTTCGATATACATATATATTTCGATATAGATATATATTTCGGTATATACCGAAATACCGATACAAAATTTCGGTAAAATCAGTATTTTATCAATATCATACCGGTTTTCGGTAAATCGGTATCATTTTTTTAATACCGCATTTTTCAGTATACCGATTTTTCGGTATATCGAAAAAACGGTATGGTATCATCATTTTTTTCAATACCGAATTTTTCGATACGGTATACGGTATGATTTGAAAATTTCGGTATATCGTACCGAACCAACCCTAGATCTGAAGCCCCTTGGCCTTGACCGCTCTACATATCCTTCCATATCTTAGTGTAGACTACTTGGTGTTACATATGTACCACCAATATGAATTCTTGATTTATGATTTTATCTTATTACTTCAATTGTACTTGTTTTTTCTCAAGCATGGTGGGAAGCATTTGAACAGGCAATGTTCATGTCCACAAGTCTGTCAGACTTTCAATTTGCATTGCACATAATCCGTTGTATATGAAGAACAACTGTAATCAGATTTACGATGACTTTAATCCATTACCTGACTAGCTCAACTTAACAAAATTCTAGATAAAAAATGTAGTAGACATGATGAATCGTGTAAACAAGACCACAAAATTTTGAGGGAAAACCAGTGGATTTACAACTTTGATTTGAAGAAAGGGATAATAAAAAACCAATACCATTGTTAGGTATGATTTGAATATTTTTGACAAACTGTTACTGTACAAAACTAAGATTCCGACCTAAGCAGTGCTTTGTTGCCGTGACATAAATCTCCGAGGTTGCTGATGACGAGCAATGCAAACAAGTCGTTTCTTTGCCACAAGACTGCCTTTCTAACTATACCAGAATAGCCAATGACATCAGCTATGGAAGATTTTGTAGGCCCCGAAAGGGGGATCACATTGAATGGCGAGCATCGTTCTTTTCTTTTCGAATTCGTTCTTCTTGTATCTCTTCCAAATCCTCATCATCTCCTCCCCTCTGTCCGGCCTGTTCCTTCCAGTACGCTATCAACTTCTTTAAACGAGCCACCTCCTTTGATGAGACATTCTTACTCGGATCATTAACAATAGATCTCACTCTGGAAGCATACCTGTTGATTTCATGGAGGATAGATTGTCAGGTGAAAACACACCAACTTTCAAGAAAGTAATTACAAGTGTGTTTCGAACTTAGAAATTCAATTCAATTTTCTACATGTAGACCTGTCATTGATAAATGATGATGGACTAGACACCTTTCACTGTGCCAAAGACTATAACTTGTCAAACCATGTATAGCAATATTCTATATTGTATTAATAACCCATATGACACATGATGATCATAGTGCCATATAACACAACGGGGACAACTGCTACCCTCGGACAATCCATCATCAGGAATTGGTGCAATTAAAACTACAATGAATCGAGTCAGAGATCCTAACATTGATATCAAATGTAGCAGTAATTTACCACCTACAGTTGTATCAAGTATTAACAACTGCTTTCAATATAGCGATGCACATTGATCCTACACGCAACTTGCTAAGTACATGAAATGAGAGAATAAACATGCAATACTAGCTACAAAAATAGCGTATGCAGACTATATAGGTGCAAGAGAATCTTGAGCATACATTAAAGAGTTGTAAGTCTCATCCAAATTTGATTCAGCTGGAGATACGTTGACAAACATCAAAGTTTTAGCATTGCCACCAAGGGAGTCACTCATCAACATGGTCAGCTTGTGATTTCGGTAGGGGATGTGTTGATTGCCCGAAGATAAAGCACCAATGACGTCGCCCAGGGCGGAAAGTGATTTATTAATGCTTTGGGCTTCCTTCAGTTGATTGCCAGAAGAGCCAGACTTCTTCACTCTTTCGGATCCAGCGAGATCCACAAAGCTTAACTGGAAATATTATCCATCTATAAGCCAGGAAATAAAAATACAACAATGGTAAATATAATATTTTTGAAATACGTACCTTTCCTCTGGCAACAGATTGAGTCTGAAGATTAGTACTCTCAATAATAATAGAGAGAACCAGATGTGACCTTGAACTCTGTTCATTCATGAGAGTCTCAGTTGTATGACGTTGTTCAGATCCTTTATCAATAATACTCCTTAATTCATCATATGTCGAAATGGATACAACTGTCACATTTTCTACAGCAACCATTCCCTGCAAAGCCAAAATGGTCAAGCATATAAACTGTGATAAAACAAATTGGCATAAACTAAAAAAATATGGACAAAACAAAAAAGTTAAGAGACTTATTTTAATCAAATATACATCTTTGATAAATAGTAAATGGCATTATAACCTTTGAGTCTTTCTTGATGTCCAATTTCAACCGTTTCGAATTTTTTGGCTGCAGAAGATCTATCAAAGTATCTTGATATAGTTCAACCATGTATGCCTGCATATATTCACAAAATTATCTATCATCACCTATCAACAAAATCTAAACTTTAAGTGTAAAGAAGAATGCTATTGGCAGCGACAAGCCAACAAATTCATAAAAAAAAAAAAAAAAAAAAGAATTTCTAGCAAGATCTGCTAGCTTTCAAAATTACCTTCAACGTAAATGAAAACTTATTATTGTCCCGCTTCATGATTTTAAAAAGTTCAGATATAGCTCGTGGAGTGAGACCATGGTTCCTCTCAGATCCATAAATCGTAAAAGTCTTTCCAGATCCAGTTTGGCCATATGCAAATATGCACACGTTGTACCCATCAACAGCAGATTGTACCAGGTACTGCACTCAAGTGAAATCTTAAATAATCACAACCAAAGTGATTCAAAGGAATATGTGCCAAATAATGGCAAATATTCAATATATCTATATAGATACAATATCTTTGAACTTGCCTTGGTATCCTCGAAAACATCATCTTGAGTTGCCTGGCCATCGAAAACACGATCATACATGTGTTGTTTCGGTTTGTCATCTCTCCATAAGTGTTCAACAGTAAACTCATCAACATTCACCACAATGTTTCTTTCTTTCTCGGATATTTCTTTTTCACTAAGAGGACGCAATCGACAATACACGCGAATCTTGCCTTTCATGTCTGAGAATTATAAAAATTACAAAGAACAATCATTCAGTTATAAATAGGTAAATAGTCATATACAGTTAGTTCATAAACAAAGCATGTTAGGTTCAAATGGCAAATAAATTCATACTGGATAGCATAAATGTTAACCTTCTATCATGTTAAAATATCGTTTTCTCATAACTTGTTCTTCTTTGTAAAGTGCCTGCATTTCAGCTAATTGGACTCCTTGCATCTTCAAAATTGCAGCAGTTTGTTCGTTCTTTCTGTCAATATCCTATGTATGAAAACTTTATTAATATCTTGGGTACGTACAATCGACTCTAGGCACAAACGAAGATATATAAGAGTACCAGAACTAGACAATAAAAATATAACACAAAAATTTTCACCTCCTTCATTTCTCTCAATTCATCCAATTCCCTCAAATTATTATGCAATGAAGACAATTCTACATCCTTAGATGCAATGATTGATTGAGAAACAATCAAACTTTGTGTGACCTCTTCAAGTTTCTTTTCAAGTTCAGAAATACAAAGTTTCATGGTCTTGCGTTCCTGTTCAAAGTTTTCCTTCATAGTTGAAATCTGCATTAGAATAATGAAAAATAAGTTTACTAGAGAAGCATCATAAAATTGGCTTATGAAAAATAAATAAAAATAACCTCGTCTTTCTACCTCATCTGCATTTTTTCTATCAAGCCTTGAAAGTCTTTCTTCAAGAGAGAATTTCTCATTTACTAGTTTCCTTTTTGATTCTTCAACTGCATGCAACTCTGCAGTGCGTAGTTTTAACTCATCTTGAATCTTACACAAGACCTATTGTTCAGGTTTTAAATATAGTTAAACCTTCTTGTGTAAAAGACAGCAGTCCAATAAAAACAAACACCAGTTCCATGTTAATAAATTCACATCTATATACCTCACTATTTGCTTCAACCAACTCTTTTCTGATGTTATTTTCCAACCCTCGGCTGTTCAACTCAGTAAACCTCACCTCAAGGCTTTGTTTCTCCAATAATGTAGCCTGTAGACAATCAACAATAAAAAAAACTCCTAACACCAATCAGAATTGAGTTGTATTTTGTGAGATAATAACCTGAAGTGCTGAATCTTTTCCATCACACAATGTTCGCAGTTTATCACGTTCACTGATGATTTCCTCCAAGTATTGCTTCTCAGACTTCAACCTACCTTTTAGGTTCTCCAATTCTTCTTTCATTTTCAGTTCTTGCATTTGCTTTCCATGTAGATCTTCTTGCAACTTGGAAAACATAAAAATAACAATTAGATAAACTATAGAATGAAATACAAGCAATAAACCGAATGTTGTGCGCAGCTCAAGATGACGCCGGCCCAGACCACAGTCTAGCAGCTTCAGGAGATTATGTATCAAAAGCACACGCATGGAAGAAATAGACAAAAAGATGAGGTCTATTTGTTCAGTTGATTAGGAATATGTTTAGATAAAGCTACCCAGTATGGATTGCTTGGATTAGGAGGTTTTGTTTGGGGATCTTCAGGACTCGTCGTTGTATTTTATTCAGATGAGAAGTAATAAAAATCTTAATACAAGATGGTGAGAATATATCCAACAAGCACCTAACACTCTTTCAGAATAGGCATGTACGGAAGAAAGAAAGCAAAAACAAATGAAAACAAAGTTAAAGTATCATGCACTCACATGACCATAACTAGACCGCCAACGAGCAGACAATAAAACTCACCTCCAATAAATCATTCATCAGCATGGATATGCTCTTCTATATAAATCTTAATATGAAAGGTGAAAGGAATGTCCGGCCATCATACTATTAATTTTAATAAGAACATAAAAAGTGGATTCTTCTCTAACAACGTATGACTTACTTTACTGACTTTAAACTCTGATTCTTCTAGTAATTTGGACAATTCCAACACACGCTTCTCATTGGCGTCCATAGGTGGAGGAGTTTTAGTATGATCGGAAGAAAGACCATTAACTGAGCCATTAGCAGCAGCCCGTGCTTTGGAATAGCGCCGTAGCATCACATCATTTATATGTGTTTGAAGGGCAACACAAATTTCCTCTCCCTGAGGTTAGTGGAAAGGTAAATCATCCAAGATTAGAAACTCTTGCAAAAAAAAAGATTACACCTACTAATTCAATAGCAGAATATTAAGAGTGGATAACAGTTATCTAACCTGCTTTGTTTCAAACTGAAATATATGCAAAACACCAGCAACCCTCATCTTGAAAAATACAGCAGTATTACTGCTGCCGAATTGCATTATGTCCCTTAATTCAGCTGAATGTAGATATTCTTTGGGAACAGGGCGGAAAAAATGAACCTGGATAAACAAGAAATTATGTTTAGGCATCTACTATCTGCTCTTATAGTTAAAAATATCAAATCCCCCCAAAAAAAAACTATTCATACCCCACGCTTGTTAATGCCTAGTATGATTTTTCCTGGCAAAAGTCCTATGGGATCGTCAATCTTACGGACTATAAAGAAAACTGAGTTCCCATAGGGAAGTGTTCTCAAGATCCGTAAAAATTGTTGCCGTGCATCATCTTTTGTCAGATTTTCCTGCAATATTTCATTCAATACTTGTAAGGACTAGTTAATAGATATACCAAAAAAAGAAGTTACTGTATCTATTTGGAGATTACAGAAAAACTGAAAAAGTTACAAAAAGAATTAAGAAAGTTGAAGTATGGTGCATATTCAGGGCGTGCTAGAAATATCATTACAAAAGAACTGGTAAAACCAAGAGCAAATGGTTTCTGCAAGGTAAGGATAATTGCTGAAGAATACCTAAAACAAAAACTCCCTATTTCTCATGTCAATAAAGGTGCTTAAGTAATTTGAACACTAGATAGACAAAATTTACTTGATCATAGAATATTCACAAAACTAGAACATGAAAATGGTTCTCACCATCGAACGATACCGAGATAGAATATCTACTTCCCAATCTCTTTTGGCTCGAGTAATTGCAATTTGCCTTGGAAGAAATCTTTCTAGCAGCGATGTCCAATCTCTACAGATATATAACCAAAGCAGATACTTCTAAATAATTAATAATTAAGAAACAAAAAGTCCAGGACCTAATGGAAGAAACAATGAGACAGAAAGAAACAGGGAAGAGGACTAACGTGCATGTTTCGGGAGAAACCACATATCCAATTTCAACTAAAATCTGCAAACCAGATAGCTGTGCAGCATCATCTTTACCAACAGGGTAATTGCCTTGTACATAATCATGTTGCAGCTGTAAAAGAAGATGACCGAAAAAGTGAACCAATGAAATAGCACAAGGAAATTTCAGAACTAGATCAATGGGGGATAGAATTCGACATAATAATAATAAAGCGAAAAAAAAGTCGAAAAAAAGACATACTTGGACGTATGATAACTGCACAAACATTGGATCTGTAACAGCTTCATCCGACTCTCTAAATAGCTTCTTCTTGAATGTTAGTTTACAATGCAAGATCTCTCCTTTACTTCGGTCCTTCGAAGCTTTGAAATCAGAGAGTAGATCTCCAATATATTTGTTATCATCCAAACCGATATACTCCTCTACACATAATAAGAATAATTTTCTTAAAAAAACATGGGTAAAAGGGAGCAAAGTGTTACTTGAAAATTTCAGGTAACTAGAAACTATAACCAAGTATTGCAACAAAGCTGAGGAAACTAACATAGAGTGCTCCAACATTTTTATTTAAGTACCATTTCCAAGGTCTGGAGATTTCGAACCAATTACAGCTTTACGACACTCGAACAAACTAAAGCTAGAATATGCTGATAACTTGATTATCCCAGCAAGCTCCTGAAGTTGAATGAGGCAATGCACGGAATCAAAATAAGGTTTGCGATAAAGCCACCGATAAAATGTAAAAAGATTGTGTCACGACTGAGACAATCATCATACTCCCAATATTGAAACAACCATGAAACCAGAACGCATGAATAAAATAAATTCCTGTCCACCCAAGAAAAAGAACTCAAAAGATAATTTAATGAAGAAACACAACTAAAAACTTTTTGAAATCGGCCATGTCTATGACATATATATCTCCAAGGCTAAGGATAGAATTTTACAAAATCATTTGATGCATCTGATCTAATATGTGTGCATAAACACACAAGAGAAGCTGAAACAGTACCTCAACAGCATCAGCTACAGTTGTGGACATGTCATATGTAATCTCTTCAAAGGTTTCATCCAAGAAAAACACTATAGTTGTAAGCTTTTTACCAGTCAAAAGAGCTTCAATCTCCTCGCATCCAGGTATAATATGCCTTGGTCCAGCCTTGACAGATCGTTTTAATGCATTTAATGTATTCATTGCAAGGAATTGGATCTCAGAATCAGTACTAACACTGTGAGCAATAGTATGCACATACTCCGATAAATATCCACCAATCTCCTTGCTAGGAGGCATGCAGGTTGAGCATAAATACATTAGCTCCCATGCCTTAATCAAAGAATTCCTACAGATGATAGAAGAATAATTATTATATCATTAAGGGAACGATACAACAGGTGAACATATACAGACCCTGATTAAAGCACTCAATCAATTGACTCAATCGTCAATCTATTCCCAAAAAAAAATAACTGTTGAGAAAAAAACAGATGAACAAAAAAGAGATTATGAAATTTTAGCGACAAATGTATCTACATATTTATTACTTACCTATCAGGATTATTTCTAGTCTGTTTTGAGATTTGAGTAAAGAGCTCATCACGAAGTTCAGAACGCTTCAAAGCATGCTTGTAAATTTTGCAAACGAGCACAATACGATCCTCTAAGCTAGTAAGTGTAACTTCAGAGGAATCAACTCCAATATACTTCAGGATAATCTGGAACATCTTAACTGCTCTGCTCACCAGATCACCATTCATCTTTAGCAGTGAGGTTGGAATAGGATCCTGTCAAAAGGGTAGCACACCTAGCATATAAAAGACTGAAAAGAAATAAAAAAAGGCAACGGAAAACACAAAAAACTACCTTTTGGAAACACAACATGTCCTCAAATGTGAATTTTTCTCTAATTTGAGGTCCCAGATTCTTTTTAGAGAAGAAACCCCGTTTTCCAGCCGAATGAATCTGCTTTTGCATTGCTCTCAAAAATCCTTCAACCTGAAGAGGTAGTAAATCAACGAACCCAAAAGCGGTTATGCTGTGGATATAAAGTTTGATAATGTAGTCTCTCCAAAACCAGTTAACAAACATTTAAAGTTACAAAGTTCGGTCTTACTCAACTACATCATTGTCAAAAAGGCAAGAACTTTGATTTTCACCTGGAATTTATCAATCAACGGTATGGCACCAGCAAGTTCCGGAGACATAGCTGATGACAGAGTATTGGGCGTGCTGCAAATCAAATGAGGTAAAACCCAATAAAAAAATTTGCAACAATGACAAAATGAGCACATTGAATATGGTAGCTCGGTTTATTGGATCTGGCATCTATGAAAAGAAACAAAATCAAAAGTCTAGGCATCAGATATGAGATGGAGAAAAACTTACGGAGGAGCAAAGTTGGAACCATCCGAATCATAATCTTCTCCATTTGAGGTGGCCAAGGAATGATTGGAAGGGATTTCAAACCCATTACTGGATGCAAATGAAGACCTGCTTGACAACAAGCTTTGCGCCAAATCAGACGACATTTCCCAAACAAGCACCGATATCCGCTTTCCTATAACCACAACTCTTTGTTCCTTTTATATCACTACAAGAACAGAAAAAGACAACGAAGTTTATCCATTGTCTTTAAGGAGTACAATTAAGAGTAGAACTGACAAAAACAAAACATAGACACCACTGCTCATGAAAATCCAGCTGTAATGACAATTTACTCCCAGAACATTAAGCCAACACACGTACATAAGAGTCAAAGCAAGAGACCTTCCGAGGGTGTAAATATGGCCTAGAACTCGGGGCTAGATTCTACACACCATTTTCCTAAATTCCCCATTTTTAATCCAACAATTAGTTCACACCTAAAACCATATATCACTTTCTGAGAAATTTATTTTTCTATTTTGTTCTAGTGTGCTCTTTGGGATCCAAATAAATCCAAGATAATTCCACGTCTTCTTCCTTTTAACAAGTATGGTAAGGCATTAACAAACAGTAAGAAATCACATTTTATCAGCAACATATATTGAAAACTATTTAATTCTTTACATAAAGGTAAAATCCCCAAAGATTTCATGCCAATCACACCATCAACCACATAAAAACATCTAAATTAAAACTCAAAGTTCAAAACATGGGAAACAAGATAAACGTATAGTTCTAATAAAATACAGAAGGTCAAAGCTGAATTAATTTATTCCAATAATTAGACTACGCTTTAAATTTAAGATGAAATTAAGCAATCTAAAAATTAGAACAACGAAAAAATTAATCCATAAAAACTATTCTTCAGGCTTTTTAAGGGTTTGAAATTACAGATTTATTCCAAGATAAGACGAAACAAAAGTAAAAGATCAAAACTGTTCATTCTCTTATGCTCTCTCAAAATTCCTTATTATCATTATATTTTCTAACATAATGGTTACGAGCAATTATTCTCTTCTATTATATTATATTATATTTTAACTCAGTATAATATATTTAAAATATTATTAAAAACAACTAAATATAAATGATGGATCCAAATTAAATGTCCAACCAAATAATCAACATTACAGCTTGCTAAGATCCACATGCCAAATCCAATTATGCTTTAAAATCCATCAATCTACTGAAACTTAAATACTTCATCCAAAAATGTACCCCAGAAGACAAATATCGGTTAATGATCAAAGAAAATGAAAGATTTCAAACTGGGAACTGAAACACCGAACAAAAATTAATGAAGAAAAACAAATAGTCCTTATTTACACAGTAAGCAAGTCAAGACAGACCTGAACTTGAGCAAGCAATGAATTTTAAAGCATGAATGGGAACGAAAAGACCACCCACATTTAAATGTTTCAAGATGCACCTTGGCTCAGTTTAAACTTATAACTCATTCAATACTTATCCAAATCACACATACCATACATGGTTGGAAATCTAACTCAATACCACATTTGAACAGAAATCATGAAAGTAAAACTCATTCGTTTTGTTAGGCTAATTCTCGCCATAACAGAACCATGTGCAGCAAGGTCACAGCAAAATTCTAGATTGTCACCTCTCACCTTTCAGTATAAAATTCCTATTTAATTATTATTTATCCAAAGCAAGTTATGTAAGCTGGAGATGAAATCTAACTCATTTCCTAAACTTAGTTTGCTCAGGCATTTGTCAAGAGAAATCTTTTAATAGACCTAAATCTGTCTGCAAGAACATACATGATACTCGCATACCCTGTTTCCTGCAGGTTGGACCACAGGACCACTATCCGCAGAAAATTCGCCTAGAATTCATTTTAAATCCAATTTGCCTATAACTGGTACAGCAAATAGGACTAAAGTCAATTATGTACAAGTTTTTTATTCGAATTTCAATATCGAACTATGCATCGATCAATGCCAGGTTTCAAAAGAACAGTAGGAAACTTCATTGCCTCGAGCTGAGATTAAACTTTGCACCATTTCCTGTAGTCGTAATGTATCTCTTTATATTCTTGAGTGAATTATATGAAACTAGTGTCAAATCGAAGCTGTTTCATGTAGCTGCATTTTACATCAGACCACAAACACAAAATCCGAAGCACCTAGATCAAGCCTCACGACTTTCAAAATGATCCATAAACATCAGCTAAATAAATCCATGACTTCCAGCTCATAGTTTCAACTAAACATGATTATATACCCAAAATGTCGGTCACTGAAGACGATGCCCAGGTGAGAGCCGCGACAGGAAGATCTCGAATCGCGATGGTTCCTCGTAAATAAGGGTAAACCAAAATGTAGCTTGCAACAAGAGCTTTCTGAATCTTTGGTCAATTACGAAAGCTGGCGACCCCCGACGGCGCGTCCACGGGAACAGCGGGGGGCGGCTAGAGTCGAGAAGAAAAGGGGATCGCCATTGGAGACGGCAGAGGAGTAATATGATGTATGTGTGGTGTCTTTATCTATATGTCTTTCTCTGTATGTCTTCATCTGTGTGTATATTTTAAGTCGATATTACTGTCTTTTGTCCAAAAAAACATACTTACACTTGTTCTCTTTGTGATTCCAATTTTTTTTTATTAATTAATTATTAAAAAATTAAATATATCATTTTAATTTTATCTGAAATTTAATCAATCATAATTATACTAGGACTGTAAACGAATCGAATCGTGTCGAACTTTATGAAAAATTTAGTATTCGAGTTCGAGTTCGAGTTCGCCTATTCGAAACTCGATTCAAAGTTCGATTTGTTGCCATTTGCGGCTCGAATTCGATTCGATAGAGAAACCGAGTTCGATTATTCGGTTTGAAATTAGGGTTTAAAATTTAAATATATTTATTTATTATACATTATATACAATTAAAACAGTAATAATAATAATAAATTTTATTATAAATAAGCGAACCTTTCGAACAAAATAATTCCGGCCCGAGTTCGATTCGTAAAATAGTTTGGCTCGGTTCGAGTTCGACTAGAGTTCGAAAAATTCGAATTCGGATCAAATATCTACTCGAGTCGGTTCGAAAAGTTCGCGAATAAGTTCGATTCGTTTATAGCCCTAAATTTTACATATTTTAATTTATTAAATACTATTACATATCTCCCATAAATTTTTAATAACCATTCAGCTTTTAATCTCATGTCATCGTTGTATTAAACAGAATTTAAGACTCTCACATATATGGTTTGTTTTATATATATTGTTTATTCAGTTTTATTCTTAAAAATAACAATGTATGTAAAAAAGATTAATATGTCGTTATATTAATAGACCAAGTTGATTACTCTAAGATCGCTTAAGTTTAATGAATAGGATGGATTTTAAGTGTGTTTAAACAGTTTGTTAAGTTTTCTAGTATAACTAACTAATATTTGTATAAATATTGATAGATGTGTTGATTTAACTATTCCATATTGCTTAAGCTTAATTAGTAGGGGTGTCAATTCGAGTTGGTCGGGTGGGTTCGGGTCGGGTTGGGGTGAAAAGTAAAAAAAAAAATTCTGACCCGAGCTCGACCCGAACCCGAACCAACCCGAAATGGCTCAACCTGAACATGATTTTTTTCGGGTGGGTTCGGGTTGGGTTATCGGATTGTAAAGCATTTTAGTGTTAATTTGGGTTGATCGGTGGGTTCGGGTCGGGTTGGGTAAAAATTTTCAAAAAAATGCTAACCCGAACCCGACCCCGACCCGAACCAACCCGAAATGGCTCAACCCGAACCTGATTTTTTTCGGATGGGTTCGGTTCGGGTAGGGTCGGGTCGAAATTTGACACCCTTATTAATTAGTAATGAATCTTAAGCATGTTTTAATGAGCTAAACTTTGGGTTTGAACCTTTTTAATTTCTTTGATTAAATTATAATCGTTTTACTCGTGTTACTTACATGCTAGTTCTACTTAGAAATCTCACTTTATAGAATATCGCCCAATATACTAGTAGTATTATAGGATTGAACCAAACCTTTTTATTTATTATGTTTGCTTTCTTGTATTTCGGTTTACTTATTCGGTTTATCTTATATGGTTTGAATAATAGATTTAGTTATATGGTTTACTGATGAAATGATATTTTTTTTAAAAAAAAATATTGAAAATCATCCATTTAATATTTTATACTAAAGTCCACAACATTTTGATAGATATTATCCATTTAACTATTTTAACATATTATACAAAACAAGACCTAATCGCTTCAATATATGTTATATGCAGCAAAATGGCAACTGAACCGAGAAATTGAAGTTACCAAATTAAACCAAAAAAAAAATCGTTCGAAACGCACTAAATGAACCAAAAATCGAACCGGTCGGTTTCTCATTTTAAACCGGGAAATAGAGCACGCACGAGATCTTGCGAATCGTTGTTAATATAGAAAGCATAGGGTTTTACCAAAAATAAATTCATCACATTTCATTATAAAAGCAATCCCATTCGTTTCCTCACACAAAAAATTAAACCCTTTTTGACAACATGAAGAGTAGCTCGAAAATGATATTTCTACAACCATTAGTCCCCACAAAAAATACAAAATCAAGACCTTATTGTTCCTCACAATATTGTGCTTGGTGCCTATTGTTCATTTTGTTCCTCGCCATGGCCTTTGCCCTCACCTTCCTCACCACGAAACATAACCACCTTGTCTCGAGAACCACCACCTCGAACGGCACGGTCGCCACAACTAACGCCACCGGAATGGAAACCACAAAAAATCAACTTCCAAGCACAATCTACGCTACCCTCCTCCACTATGTGGCCTCAAACTCCTCCTCCGTGGCCGCCACCACCACGCAGATGTCGTACAACGAGCTCAACGCCATAGCGTCGGTCCTCGATCGATGCGACGGCCCTTGTAACTTCCTTGTTTTCGGCCTCACGCACGAAACCCTACTATGGAACTCACTCAACCACAATGGTGTCACCATATTCATCGACCAAAGCTCGTTCTTGGTGTCTCAACTCGAAGGAAAACACCTAGACATCGAAGCATATGACGTCCGGTTCACGACACGTGTCGCCGACTTATACGACCTTATCGACCTTTACAAAGAGAAGGTCGGTGACGAATGCAGGCCGGTGCAAAACCTTCTGTTTTCGGACTGTGAGCTCGCTATAAACGACATGCCGAACCACGTGTACGACATCGAATGGGACGTGATCTTGGTCGACGGGCCGAGCGGATACCTGTCGGAAGCGCCGGGGAGGATGTCGTCTATATTCACCGCCGGAGTTTTGGCGAGGAACAAAAAAGATCATGCTAGGAAAACTCACGTTTTCGTGCACGATGCGGGCAGAGAGGTCGAAAGGGTTTGTAGTTTCGAGTTCTTATGCAAAGAAAATTTGGTTAAGTTTGAGGATTCGTTAGCGCATTTTGTGGTGGAGAGAATGGAGCCTAACTTGTTTCAGTTCTGCTCTGCTAACTCATTTTCCTCAAGTTTCGAAGAAACATGATTATTTTCGATGGAGAAGGATAATGTCGATAAAAGACATTATATTACCAAATTGGTCACTTCTTGGATAT
>KV011792.1:73077-83470 GCA_001598015.1 Dorcoceras hygrometricum
CTCAAACTGCCCCTACCTCTACCACGACGTCTAGGCGGCATCTACGAAAACACTCAACAAGATCAAGCAAAACAGAACAGATACGGCATAGATAGCATATAGCACAGAAATGTGCGGCACGTAGTCACATAGTCAAGTACACGTAACACACAACACTGTGCCTAGACTCGAGTGTGATCAAAGAAATTGAGCTTATCCCAGCTTAAGCTCTGATACCAAAAATGTCAGGCCTCGTGCTCTGAACAGAGTAAAATCATACAAACACATGCGGAAGCTATCAAAAAGCGGGAAAAAATTTCGCTTTTGGCCTGACGGTTTAAAACAATA
Organism: Dorcoceras hygrometricum; assembly: GCA_001598015.1. Lineage (NCBI taxonomy): Eukaryota > Viridiplantae > Streptophyta > Magnoliopsida > Lamiales > Gesneriaceae > Dorcoceras > Dorcoceras hygrometricum. Next base: position 73,405 of record KV011792.1, read on the forward strand.
TAATTTAAAGTAATGCGATACTCAAAATAGATATCCCAGCTTAATAAAAATAACCAACAATATAGCATAACATCATCAACACAACAACATGTATCAAATTCCCACAACCCAATACAACAGAAAAGCGCAGGGCATCCCCTGGCTAGGAATACTGATACATATAAATAAGCTATAGGCTACTGGGATACTCTAACCACCTCCTGGGGCACCACCAGCTGGGTTATAACCACGACCAGCTGTAAAACCTGGGTTTCCTAAAAACAACACAAACAAGGAAACAAACCAAGCCCCAGAGGGACATGGGGTCAAACCCCAGTACGGAGAGCAACAAATATAGCTAAAAGAATGCATAAGATAAAATGCAGATGCTATGCATGAGACACCGGATAACAACGGAAGGCTCAACCAACAAGGGAGCTAAGGAACTCAAGCACATCTCCAAGAATCTGCAAAAACAGTGGCCACGGGGTGTGTTCACAGTGTGGTAATGAGCCACTCGCCGTGATACAACACCCGAATCCCTCACATCCTGGTAAGAATCAAAAACAGCAATACAAGATACAAGGCTGCAAAATACGATACACAAGGGATCTGAAATATGCGTGAACAAATGCGTGTATGCAATTCACATGAAACAGCTAGCATAAACACCAATGCTCAGCAAGAAATACACATATAAGTTCACCGAAACATCCCAGCAGCCACGCACAATATCTCACGCCAATTCCAAGCTACATCAAGCTCAAATTCGTACCTTATACTTTTGTGCAACAATTACTAGAAAACAGGCCCGAGAGATCTGGATAGCAACCTGCTAAATACACAACACACAGATCTCAAAAGATGCACAAAACTCACGGCCAATCACAGAAGCTCACGGCTGGGAGCCACGCCCAACCAACTAAATTACTACCAAAACAACTTACTGGAAGCTTAAACCAAGGCTAGGAACAAGATCTCATCACAAGCGAACGTAGTTCTACCTGCACTACAAAACGCACAAATGGGCAGCAACTTCGCGTTCCTCAACTAGCCAACCACAGCCTCTAAAAGTGATATGGAATGATAGAGCTTCGCAAGAGGAGTCCAACGCTACCTCGAACGTGCCGAAAAACGGCCGGAAAAGATGGGAATTGCCGGAGAAAATCTACTGTGAACAGTAACCTAGGGTTCGCAGCGAAGAACACAATCGAGGAAATATTTCGCTAAGTATGGAATCTGGTGCTCGAAATCGAAGACCAAGTCTTCCTTAAATACATCTCGCAAAAGCTGATTAAAACATCCACCGACATAACCAGCAGGCACCAACAACAAATACAACCAGCAGGTGCAACAAAACCAGCTGCTGCAATCTCAAACAACACAAATTAAAACGATGTCGCAGCGACTTAACAAAACGACGTCGCGCCGCACAACTGACGTCATCCATTCGCTAGCTCTCGCGCAATACCAGCTGCAAGCTACAGTAACCACCACCAGCTGCAAGCTACAGTAGCGAAAAAATCTCTCGCAGCTGGACAACCAGTCCCAACATCCAAACGACGATGTTTCCTTCTCGCGCTATAGTGATGTTGACCCGCGTTGACATCTGCTTCGACTGAACAACCAGCAGGAACACACGCGACCAGATCTCTCGATAGCGCTATACCAAAACGACGTCGCTCCAACTTATCCAAACGCTTTAGTTTTGCCCTTAATGCCAAATACGCAAATGCAACGGCTGGATACAACACGCTACCAGCTCTCAGTAAACACAAATGCATCCAGCTTTCACTAAAACAACGGCGTTTATGAATCTCGCGCAAAAACACGCTACGACTGGATTCACCAAAATGACCAGCTCTTACCACCAAAATCTCAAAAATACGAAAATTCCCAGAATTGCTCCAATTGCTATTACAGACCCGAACATGCAAACCAAACTTACAAACAGAGATCTAAATCACCAGAAATCTCTAAAAACCGATACATTCCAACAATTAAATATTGATTACAAATCCAGGTCTCACATTCGTCGGCGCAACGTCTGATTGATTGTCGTCTGATTGAACACTTGTCGCAACATCTCCAGCAGCTAGTGCACTTGGGGCATTTGGATCCTGCGACTGGTCCACGTTAGTTATATTAATAACTACTGGATTACTTGGCAGATCCTGTAGAACATTGTTATGCGTAGTGACCACTGCTGGTTGTTCTTTCGTCGTCGTCTGATTCCTCTAGACTTGTTGACTCCAGACGTGAACACAAGTCATGTAAGCTTGCAGCTGAATTGGACTTGAAGCTGGTTTCATCAAATACCACGTGAGCAGATTCTTCAACTGTTAAGCTCCGGGTGTTGAAAACTCTATATGCTTTGCTCACTGATGAATATCCTAAGAATACACCTGCATCAGATTTAGATTCAAAGGCTGTTAGATGCTTCTTGCCATTATTGTGAATGAAACACTTGCATCCGAACACCCTGAAATATGAAATATCAGGCTTTTTGCCATTCCAGATCTCATATGGGGTTTTATCGTGCATCCAATTAATCATCGATCTGTTCTGACTGTAACACGCTGTGTTAACTGCTTCTGCCCAGAATTTTTCAGAAATGCCTGAATATGCAATCATAGATCTTGCAGCTTCTTTTAATGTGCGGTTTCTCCTTTCAGCTAACCCGTTTTGCTGAGGAGTTCTAGCTGCAGAGAGCTCATGCTTTATCTACAATTCTTCCAAATAAGAAGTTAATTTAAAATTTAAAAACTCAGTACCGCGATCACTTCTTACCCGGTTGACTGAACAAGATGAGTTCTAGCTGCAGAGAGCTCATGCTTTATCTACAATTCTTCCAAATAAGAAGTTAATTTAAAATTTAAAAACTCAGTACCGCGATCACTTCTTACCCGGTTGACTGAACAAGATCTGTCATTTTGTAAACGTTTCAAAAGGCGTATCAGCTGGTCGGCGGTTTTAGATTTTGCTTTTAAAAACAACACCCAAGTATATTTTGAAAAATCATCAACTACTGCAAGGGTGTAGGATGTTCCCCCTAAGCTTGTTACTGAAATAGGACCAAAAAGATCCATATGTAAAAGCTCAAGGCAACGGGAAGAACGTTTTCCGCCTTTATTTTTTAAAGTCGATTTTATTTGTTTTCCCAGCTGACATGCTGCACAGATATTATACTTAGAAAAGCTGATTTTTGGTAGACCAGAGACCATATCGTGTTGACTCAGCTTAGCAAGTGTTTTAAATGCAAGATGATTCATTCTTTGATGCCACAACCAGCTCTTGGAAGAGCCAGCTGCAAGGCACAACTGTTCAGGTTCCAGCAGATCTGACCAGTCGATGATGTAGGTATTCCCCGAACGTTTACCTACCAACACAGTCAGACCACTTGGACTCTGAACCGTGCACGTGTGTTGTTGAAACTGGACTGTGTAACCTTTGTCACACAGCTGACTAATACTAATCAGATTGTATTTAAGATTATCAACAACTAGGACATCAAAAATAGAGATGTTACCGTGGATAAGCTTACCCTTACCCACAGTGTTACCGTATGCATTGTCACCAAACACAATTTTAGCTCCTTTGTGTGGTGTGACGTCTGTTAGCAGCCTTTTATTTCCTGTCATGTGTCTTGCACAGCCGCTATCCAGGTACCACAATGTTGTTTCAGCTGCTGCTTTGTACCTGTTATCCTGCAATCAAACAAGCAGCTTTTGGTACCCAATTTTACTTGGGTCCAGATTGGATTACCCCTTTCGGGACCCAGACTTGAATTATTTTCACAATTCGGGTCCACGAAAGTCTGTGCAAAATTGTGCGATCTATGGAGTTTTGATTTGACATTTTGACCAACAGGATCTCTTCTCGGCTGAGTCTTTTTCCAACCAGATTTTGCCTTCCTAAAGTTACGCCACGGCTGGTGTTGAACATGAGACTTGGAACCAGCTTTCGCTTAATCCTTGTCCAACCTGTTCTTTACCCAGCTGGGCTTTGAACTCTCAGGCCTTTGATAGCCGATGCCATCTTTTCCTTCATGACTTGACTGAGAAGATCTCTGGTCATCATATCGCATTGACTCACAGCTGTCATATTTCATGCTAGCTTTGACAAAGCCCATTTAATTGAACTTGTCATAGGCCGGCTGTGACTGAGTACTTGTCTCTCCTTCACTGCATTCACTAATATTGAATCCCAAACCAGACTTATCATTGGCTAGTTTTTGACTCTCGTTCAGTTTGTGAAGAGATCGAGAAGACCGATTCCAGGCGCTCACTACTTGCTTCAATATTTCGATTTCAGCTTTGAGCTCACTGGTCTCATTTTTCAACACATCATTCTCAGCTGTTAGCTTACTTAGCTCGATTTTCAAACTGTCAGTGTCACCAAGTTCAACAGCACTTGATTCGACTGAGCTATTTTTCAAATCAGCATTTTCAGCTTTCACTTCCTCGAACGAGTGAGAAAGCTTCCTATACTCTTTGACCATGTCATTTAGTGCTGTGACAAGGTCTTCTCGTGTAAATTCAACATTGGAAAAATCGAATACCTCGTCATCAGCCATCTGGTCTGCCATGAGACAATGGAACTTCCTCCTGTTCACTGTCGCTGGATGATGAGCTGCTGGATGAAGATTCTGAATCACTATCTGCCCAGCTCTTGGTACTTTCCTCAGCCATCAACACTTTACGGTCATGCCTGCGGCTGGGTTTCTTGTCACTTCTCATCCTCATCCGCCTATCCTTGGATCGCTCCTTGGATCTTTCGACATTTCTATTATCATTCTTGTCATCACGATTGTACCGATCCTCCTTCTTGTATCTATCCTCCTTCTTCTCATCTCTTCTGTATCTGTCATCTTTCTTGGGCCTGTTGCACTCAGCTGCAAAATGCCCTGGTCGTTCACAATTGAAACATATCACGTCAGATACAGATTTATCAGATTTATTAAAACTGTTGTAAGGAGAGGAAGAATGGAAGGATCTTCTCATGAATTTCCCAAACTTCTTGACGAAGAGGGACATGACGTCGTCACTAAGTTGTTCAGCCGTCTTGCTGGTGCTAGGAGAGCACTGTTCGATTGTTGTAGCTGCCAATGCTTTTGTCGGCTGGGAGGTTGAGGGAACTTCAGATCTGGTCTCCAGTTCAAATTCGTATGCCTTTAGATTTGCGAACAGATCATGAAGCTCCATCTTTTTCAGGTCCTTCGACTCCCTCATCGCCATGGTCTTCACGTCCCACTCCTTGGGTAATGCTCTCATGACTTTCAATGCTAGCTCTCTGTTGCTGTATTCTTTGCCAAGGCTGTTCAACTCGATCACTATTGCACTGAATCACTCATCGAACTCTGTCATGGTTTCTCCATCCTTCATCTTGATGGATTCGTACTTTTGCTGAGCGACTGTTACTTTGTTCTCCTTCGTCTCATCGCTTCCCTCACATATCTGGACCAGCTTTTCCCAGATTTCTTTTGCTGTGGCGCAGGTTTTGATTTTGCTGAACATGTTTTTGTCTTTGTCCAGCGTCTTGTATAGGATGTCCCTGGCCACATTGTCCAAGTTAGCTTTCTTCTTGTCATCATTTGTATATTCATGTTTGGCTTTCTCAAGAAACTGAGGCTCTCCATTTTTTACAGCAACCGCCAGATTGGGCTTCATTATCTTCAATGGCCCTTCAGTGATAACAGTCCACATCTCATCATCCATAGCAGCCAGATGCGCCTGCATGCGAATCTTCCAATCATCGTAGTCCTCTCTAGAGAACAAAGGAATCTTGTTTTGAGAAGTAGACATATTTGTAAAATAACGCACAAACAAATACTGTTCAATAACTGAGAAGCGCCTGCTCTGATACCAATTGATGGTCCCAAAAATAGGATCAAAACAAGTACAGGAGTTCAGAAGGTGGGGGGGTTGAATGAACTCCTTCGATTTTAAACTTTTCAAATTCTTTTCAAACACGTTTTACATGCGCTGCTTATCTCATTTAAATGCAAATCTCTCGGCTAACTAAAGAGTGCGGAATGAAGCCGATTAATTTGTGAACAGTAAGCTATAAATAAATAAGTGCGTAAATGTAAAGAGTAGGGTCAAGAGTTTGTTTCTGGAAGTTCGGATATTAATATCCTACGTCTCCCCTTCTTCTTTATTCAGGAAGGATACACTAGAAGATTTGATGTACACAGTCCTTCTACAGACACCCGATCACACAAGCCTCACTTGTATGAACTCCTAGTATCTCCACAACAATCCACGCAGACGCAGCTTCTGGTTTACAACACTTTGTAATATTTTCAAACGGCTTTTGAGAGCTCGTTTGTTATAGACTCAGTGATGATATAACAATGAATACACGTAATTGAGACTGTAAGATCGTCTGGTTTCTAAACAAAGAAACACGATTCAACACTATGAACCAGAGGATGACTTGAAGGTAAATCAATGAAAACCAATGGTTGTGTTCTTCAAGTCTTTGAGCTTTTTGAAAATGCTTCAATAACGAATAGCTCGACAATTCAATTTGGCAGAGTTTTTGCAATAGCGAGAGCGAAGGTGTTTCTTCAAATCAAAACTGCTGGTTTTCATCTGTCAAGGAAACAAAATCCTTTTTGAAATTCTGATAATTCATAACCGTATTCTCTGCTCCACCACAAGGTAAATTGCACACTGTCAGAGCTAATTTGTCGATTTCTATATCTGTGCAACAACCTCTGTGAATGCGTACTATTTATCCAAAATAGTACCCAAAATTGTCTCCTAAATTCCAGGCAATTTGTACGATTCTGTTAATCTTTTCCAATTTGAGTAAACAATCGTATTTGAATTTCTTTATCGATTGCGCCTGAAATTTCTTCATCCTTGTTTAAAATCTTGTGACTGGAAGACGCTTGAAAACATGCAACGACTGGTTTTCTTTAACGCGTGCGTTATTCCAGCGACTGGATTCACAAAATACTGTAGCTCTCGACTGGTGCCAATACGCTGTCGTTTCAACTTATTCAAACGACATCGTTTCCAATATACCCTCGACTGGTTAAATAATACTATAGCTCTCGTCTAGATGTTCAAACCACTGTAGCTCTCGACTGGTTTTGAAATCCATCGACTGATTCCAATACGCCGTCGTTCCGACTTATTTAAACGCTGTCGTTTCGCAATCTTTATCACAATACGCTAACACTCAAATACTTGCGTCTGATTCAAGATCACTGTAGCTTGCGTCTGGTTATAAGAACACTGTAGCTTGCATCTGGTTATAAGAACACTGTAGCTTGCGTCTGGTTAAGAGTACTGTAGCTTGCGTCTGGTTGTAACCATCAACTGGTTATACTTCACTGTAACTTGCGACTGATTCGATACCAAAGATTAATTCATTGTAGCCCACGTCTGATTTACTGTAGCTGGCGACTGTATTCTCAAATAATGTTATCAACGTCTGAAAGATACTGATTTAACTTGTCATTTTGTTATCACCAAAACCATAAATTTTATCCTAACACTAACATTATCACCACCACCACCAGTATTGCCACTTCCTCTGTTATGATCATCAGGTGGTGGTTGAGGACCTCGACTGCTACCTTCCCCATTTTTGTCATTACCGCCCTTATTAATATAATTTACAAGCTCGCTCAACTGGTCGGTAAGAATATTGTGATTGGCCTGTGCCTGTGCCTGAAACTCTAGAAGTTGGTGGGAGATAGCTTCCTTGGTAGCCTCGAGATCCTTCCGAACATCAACCAAACCGGTGGAAACAGCATCCACCTTAGCATTTAACTCTCTCACTGCCTTCTTAACATCCATAAAATCAGCAGTGACAGAAGCACTGTTAGCCAGAACTGTTAGAGTAGATTCCCAACTAGCCAACTTGTGGCGTGTGGGTTTTATTGACTCTTGTACAAACGATCTTTATATATGATATTCGCATTCTTTTATATGGCATTCTTTACTTTCATTATGTGTGTAATGATTTACAATTGTGTTGAGTAAAGACCTAGAATACACTAAAGCGTATGTTAGATGTGATAGTGGGTATGACGGCTATCATGAAACACATCTAATAGTCGCTGTGTATTCTGAACATGTTCCTAGTCGATTGGGCCGTCAAAATGAGGATAAGGCCGCCCGAGTTCGAGACTAGTATCTGCGATGCGAAGTACCATGTTTCATTGGTAGGGAACATTGTGATGTTCTGAGCATGCAGATAGATAGTGACCTGGTGATCTATCGAACTACCCTCCTTCGGACTTTCCAAGTGGTTACCATTTGTCGAGTGGATAAGTCCGAGGTCTTGGTTGTACTGATTAGTCCTCACGACTCGAAACGTCATTGAGACTCTACATGATAGGCGTATCACTTTGACCCCTTTGCCGACTCACTTGGGGTCACCAGGCGTCGGGATTGGGTGAGACCCCGATGCATGTAGGAGTCGATGCATCGTTGTCGAGGATTCACCGCTCGCAGACATGCGTGGATATCCTATGCTATCTGAGGGGATAATAGTGTGCAAATCTCTGGCCAGAGTACTAGAAGTGTTTTAGGTAAATGTGTTTACCTAGTTACACTCGCGATGTCACTATTCGATCTCCAAGATGTATGCATAGCTATCGGATCTCTAGAGACTCTCGATTTACCAATGGTCGTTGATCTGATCGGGATATATGGATTGAAAGGACCGTACAGTACGCTAACCACGACCGACTGGTTCTTGCAGGCACTATCAGTGATACCTAGGGGATCATGGGGTGTTGATAGACGCTTTACCATGATCCGTTGGGCAGGTCCGGAATTGTGATTCCGGAGCCACAATGGTTGTGGGCCCATGGCTAGCTGTATTCCTGAACCATTGAGGGTCACACAAGTACTGGATTCGAAATTCCCACACGGATACTCAGCTCAATGTGTTGAGCATGAGAAGAGGATTTCGGGAAGTGCGACTTCCTAAAAGTCAACAGGGGTCAAACCGGGATTTGACTATGTTGAGGGACAAAATGGTCATTTTGCTATTTAGTGTTTGATAATCTGAAAAATTGTTTTTCACGTCATAACATTCAGTTTTGGAAACTGAGTCGATCGGTACGATCTGATCGGCGATCGGAGTTACGATGAAGTCACAGCGATAGATATCGTCATTTGGACCCGGGCCCGTTGGACCGGCCCAAGTCCAACTTTAAGTCTATTTAATTAGACTTAGTGACTTGATTAAAATATACTAGATTCATAACCTAGCCCTACTAAGCAAAACCTAGCCGCCCCTCTCCTCTCTTCTCTCGCCGCCGCCGTCTTCGCCGGAAAATTGGTTTCCGGCCAACTCGACGTGGAGAATCCGTTCGTGCTGATCTCGTCAGGGCTTCTAGTGCAGCCTGACGAAGGAGTCTCGGATCTGGTCGTGGACCGGATTGACGTATCTACCGCAATCTACCGAGAAGAGCCGGGTTCTTGAAATACCGGTTGGAGCCAGGCACAAGTGCCAGAGAGGTAACACGCTGAACATCCTATGAATGTCGTAGAATGTAGATTGATTTTTCGTATTGATCGCCTCCCGATTCTATAATTTTGTTCTTCCGCTGCCTGACCGGGGGGCGGATCCGGACCACCCAACAGTGGTATCAGAGCCAGTGTTCCCGGATCTGATCAATATGATTTGCCATAATTGTATCTAACATTGAATTTCAGGTTTCAAATCGGTCGGAAAATCAAAGCTCTTCACGAGTTGGCCACCGGCCGCCGCCGCGTGCGGCGGCCCCCTCGTATTGATCGCCTCCCGATTCTATAATTTTGTTCTTCCGCTGCCTGACCGGGGGGCGGATCCGGACCACCCAACAGTGGTATCAGAGCCAGTGTTCCCGGATCTGATCAATATGATTTGCCATAATTGTATCTAACATTGAATTTCAGGTTTCAAATCGGTCGGAAAATCAAAGCTCTTCACGAGTTGGCCACCGGCCGCCGCCGCGTGCGGCGGCCCCTCCCCGCGCGCATGCATGGATGCGCGTATCGCGTGCGCTGGTCGATGCTAGCGCAAGCTGTTGCGCTTCTCGTCGCGCATGGCCGACCGCTGCCCATCTCTCGTGCGC
>KV011792.1:90536-104854 GCA_001598015.1 Dorcoceras hygrometricum
CTAGTTACACTCGCGATGTCACTATTCGATCTCCAAGATGTATGCATAGCTATCGGATCTCTAGCGACTCTCGATTTACCAATGGTCGTTGATCTGATCGGGATATATGGATTGAAAGGACCGTACAGTACGCTAACCACGACCGACTGGTTCTTGCAGGCACTATCAGTGATACCTAGGGGATCATGGGGCGATGTTGCTAGACGCTTTACCATGATCCGTTGGGCAGGTCCGGAATTGTGAGTCCGGAGCCACAATGGTTGTGGGCCCACGGCTAGCTGTATCCCTGAACCATTGAGGGTCACACAAGTACTGGATTCGAAATTCCCACACGGATACTCAGCTCAATGTGTTGAGCATGAGAAGAGGATTTCGGGAAGTGCGACTTCCTAAAAGTCAACAGGGGTCAAACCGGGATTTGACTATGTTGAGGGACAAAACGGTCATTTTGCTATTTAGTGTTTGATAATCTGAAAAATTGTTTTTCACGTCATAACATTCAGTTTTGGAAACTGAGTCGATCGGTACGATCTGATCGGCGATCGGAGTTACGATGAAGTCACAGCGATAGATATCGTCATTTGGACCCGGGCCCGTTGGACCGTCCCAAGTCCAACTTTAAGTCTATTTAATTAGACTTAGTGACTCGGATCTGGTCATGGACCGGATTGGCGTATCTACCGCAATCTACCGAGAAGAGCCGGGTTCTTGAAATATCGGTTGGAGCCAGGCACAAGTGCCAGAGAGGTAACACGCTGAACATCCTATGAATGTCGTAGAATGTAGATTGATTTTTCGTATTGATCGCCTCCCGGTTCTATAATTTTGTTCTTCCGCTGCCTGACCGGGGGGCGGATCCGGACCACCCAACAAGAACACCTTTCCTAAATTCATTGAAGCGCAGTGTCTGGACATCATCAATAGTTTGGCCTTCTTGTCGTGCACCCTGAATTAAAATTCTGAAAGCTTCGTATTGCTGCTGCAGGGAATCACGAAGGCCCCTTCCAATTGTATGTAGCTTGGAAAGAATATCACTTTGAGACTCATTAATACGCTCGGATAGGAAGGTCTGGAGATCATCAAGGGAAGCAGAAAGATCAGTAGTAATAGCAGGTAAAGAAGGCACGGTAGTGGCTATATCGGTCTCATCAAAATGCATATCAGAGGCATCTGAAATGGAGGATAAGAAAGGACGGTGATCTAACTCCATAGGTATCCTCTGTGCAACAAACTCTGTATCGGCAACTGAAGGAATATACTGGCTAACTGCTGAAGAAGAAGTATTCTGTACACTTCGCAAAACGGTTCTTGCAGAGGCAATAGATGCAAAAAAACTGGTAATATCCACTGTACTCAATCTACTGAATAAACTGTATCGAATAAAAACTGTACAGAACTGAGATAACCTCAAAGAGAATACTGTCGGCTGGCGAGCAATAAATATGTCTACTGGTTCAACAACTGATAAAGCTCTGCAAAAATTTATTGAGCCTACTGGAAGCAATTTCTCTGAAACACAAGATTCGGCAGCCTCTACACAAACATCGGCCCATATCTTCCTCAAAATCTTGACGAAATCACTCACAGCTGGTAAAGTGTCCACATAAGATAACTGACGTGGAACTTCATTATGAACAACCGGTTGAGGGATCTTTACCCATTGATCACAGCAAGGTTCAATGACCCACACCCCATCAACAAGAATCATCGTTCTAATCCAGCATTTTGATGGAGTGTTGGTGTTGTTTCTGGCAATTACGGCACCGCGATCTCGTGGACGCCCTTCAAAAATCCATGAGCAACACGTCCTGTCCCATCGAAGGCCGTGTGCTAGTGTCTGCTATTTCAATTCTTCTAAAATGAACAAGTGAAGATCCGATAGCATGTCTATGACCTTGAGATCAGTTGCGGAAGATCCTTCACCAGGCACAAAATTTAGCTTCCACGATTCTAAGAATTTCCTCACCAAAACTTCTCTGTACTTCAACAATATATACACATTCCTGTTGAGAGCTACTCGGGTTGACTCCGCTTCTGCCCACGATAGAACGAGGGCCTCCTTCTCAAAATAAGACTCATCTATCTGTAACGTTGCTAACTTCTTTAGACTGAAGGAATTAAAGAATTTTTCTACTTCATCTATCACCTGTGCACGCAGCTATACAAGTAGATCAATGTCTGCACAAATCAAAGAATAGTGAGACTCATCTATCTGAACGTTGCTAACTTCTTTAGACTGAAGGAATTAAAGAATTTTTCTACTTCATCTATCACCTGTGCACGCAGCTATACAAGTAGATCAATGTCTGCACAAATCAAAGAATAGTGCTCCTGAGGTGGCTTGCCCTTAATTGGGTCTTTCTGCATAAGGGGCTTCTTCCCTTTATCATCCACTGGAATTTTCGGGAGACTGGCCAGGTACCAGGTCCTCTCATCAATTTCTGGGATTTTGATTTCCTTGCCTAAGGTAATCTTGGTAATTTCCACACCAGCAGACGGCAGTGGAACGTCAACTGGAATTGAATATAGGATATCTTCCAACGACATGGCTTCGTCCGCATCAATCCTCTCAGCCACCGACTGCTCATCATCACTACTCATCTCCTCGTCCTCCGGTTCCTCCACAAAGTTCTGAACCTGCTGGTCTCCACCATCAGTACCAACATCCATAGTTCCCACCTCTTCATCAGTGTCACTTGGAGTGACAACTGGTCTATCATTCAATTGAGCAATGATGTCCTCATAAGGTAAATCAAACCAATGTTGCTCTACAGCAGCTTCTTGGGTTTCCGGAGCCCCATCATTTGTTTCTGTGGCTCCTAGTTGAGCGGTCTCAACCAAAACCTGCTGAATAATATTATCAACGTCATCAGAAGGAAAAGTCTCCACAACTGGTTCCACCACTATCTCAGCCACTACTGGATCGACTGCTGGATCCACTACTGGATCAACAATATGCGCTGCTGCTGATTCTGCTAGTTCAACTACTGGTGATTTCTCCACAACTGGATAAACCGAAACTGTTCCAACAGCTGGTTCTGTCACTTCTGATTCAAAAATTGGTTCTTATAATGCTGATTCAACCATAGGAACATCAACGGTTGTTTCAACTGGTACACTTTCAACGGCAGTCTCACCAGCCCCCTCTACGACTGGTTGCTCCAAAACATCATAATCAGAGTCTTGTGGCATGACCAACCTCCTTTTCCTCTTCTGAGATTTCCTCTTATGCGCGGGAGGTTGCTCAGCTGGTGCAGCAGTGGTTGCCTCAACAATTTGGATAGGTACGGCTTCTTGGGCAACTGCTACGATTTCCAAAGTGTCCTTTGATGACACTGGTTTGCCCTTCGAGGTCCTCTTTTTCTTCACTACTGGTTCCGCCTCAGCATCGTCAGCAGCTGGTCTCTTCTTAGACACAGCCTTTTTAACAGGTGTTCTCTTCACCTTTGGTACATCTGCTACATTCTCTGCACTGACCTTATCAGTTACTGCAATGTACCGATGCACTGTCTTCTCTGTCATGATCTTTGAAGAAGGGAACTCCGACGATTCTCCCAACTCCAAGTTCTGAACGTTCTCCAGCAGCAGACTAATTTGAATAGCGTAACCCTTGGCCTGCCTCGTTGCCGGAGTTACCATGTTCTTAAGGATATTGAACTTAACACTGCTCCAGTTAACTTTCACTCCACAAGTGACTGCAGTAATCATCTGAAACTTTTCTTGAGTCAGAGAATCAAAGGACCCTGCCTTTACTGATATTGTTTTTGCCATAATATCGCAGAGAAGACGAAACTCTAACTTCATTGCTTTCTTTTTCCCTGAGGTGCTTACTGGTTCGCCCGAAAGAGAGACGATGCTCTTCGCATCAAATACCACATCCTTAGGAATCTCCGATAACTCTTTAAACCCTCAATCGGAAGTTCAAATGTCTCTACAAACATAGTCTCAGAAATCTCCACATTCACGCCGTTCAGTGTACTAATCACCTTAGGAATCTCCGATAACTCTTTAAACCCTCAATCGGAAGTTCAAATGTCTCTACAAACATAGTCTCAGAAATCTCCACATTCACGCCGTTCAGTGTACTAATCACCAACCCATCTCTCACTGAGCCGTTTTGGAAGAACTCAGTCACTGAATCTTCATATAACACCACCGGGCAACCAATAAATCCTGTCAGTACAGATGCTACAATAGATTGAAACATTGCAACCATACCTGGGTTGTCCATGGCTAGGACAGAGTCGAAGTCAACATGGATAGTGTTGGTGAACAGGGATGATGCCATTTTCCTCGTTGTGAAAAAGATTAGACGCCTGTAAAATAGTTGCAAAGAGAGAGCACGCAGAGGATACGAATGCTCGAGAGTAAATTTATGCAAGGTAAGAGATGATGAAAATAGTTAGCACCGTAATATATTAGGAGTGCGAAAAGTTAAAGGATTGGAAACGGTGTAGATGTGAATTTTCGAATGATGACAACACGTGTCAATCATCCAGCGGCGCGTATAATTTTTGAAATGATTTGAAGATATTTTCAAAATATTTTACTCGTACAGTGTAAAAGCTTTTTCAAAATATTTTAATCGAACAAGGTACAAAGTTAATAGATGCGCGCCAATATTTATATACGTCACAACTGCTAGTCAGCAATTGTTATAAACATCACTGCTGGTGCAACAATAGTAATAACTTCACTGCTGGTGTTTAATGTATCGCAAGGGACGAGCAGGATCTGATCACTAATAAGTATCGATTGTGTATATGCAACATCTGAGTGTATCCAGATGTCACATATTCATCCGACGTCACACATAACAATTCAGATCCTGGTTCCCCCTGCGACTGGTATTTTCCAACGCAAGAAACTTGCCTCAACTGAAAGTCTTCGTTCCTCCTGAACAAGAGACTCGTAGCTGATTAAACAACGGCTGTCAACCTGTAAAATTGTTAGAGCACAGACAAATCATGGAAATTCAAGAAGACCTAATATGTTTCTAAAGTAAGAAAACTTAGCGTCTGGTAGAGGTTTGGTGAAGATGTCAGCAACTTGCTGCTCAGTCGACACGTACTCCAACCGAACGTCCTTCTTCAGCACGTGGTCCCTTATGAAATGGTGCCTGATGTCGGTGTTCTTTTTCCTCGAATGCAGTACCGGATTCTGGGTAATCGCAATCGCACTAGTGTTGTCACAGAGAATAGGCGCTTCTGAAGCATCAATGCCATAGTCTTTTAGCTGATGTTGAATCCACAAAATTTGAGCACAGCAGCTACCAGCCGCGAGGTACTCTGCTTCAGCTGTTGACGTGGCAATTGACGTCTACTTCTTACTGAACCAAGAGATCAGTCGATCCCCTAAGAATTGACAAGTTCCACTGGTGCTCATGCGATCAATCCTGCATCCTGCATAATCTGCATCACTATAACCGATTAGTTGAAAGCCTGAGTCTTTGGGATTCTAAAGACCCACGTTGGAAGTACCCTTTAAATATTTCAATATTCGCTTTACAACCATGTAATGCGATTGCTTTGGCTCTGCTTGGAATCTAGCACACATACAGACAGTAATCATGATGTCTGGTCTGGTAGCAGTTAAATATAGCAAAGAGCCTATAATAAAACGATACAATGATACCTCTATGGCAGTCCAGCTTCGTCTTTATCTAACTTTATCGAAGAGCTCATCGGGGTTGCAGCTGCTGAACAATTGTCCATGCCAAATTTCTTCAGCAGTTCTTTCGTATATTTCGTCTGTTAATGAATATACCATTCTCCAGCCGTCTAATTTGTAAACCAAGAAAGAACGTCAGCTCCCCCATCATGCTCATCTCGAATTTGTCCTGCATAAGCTTCGAAAACTTCTGGCACAGTTTGGGGTTAGTTGACCCAAATATAATATCATCAACATATATTTGTACCAATAGAACATGATCAGCTTTCACAAATTTAATAGAGTTTTATCTACTGTGCCTATTGTGAAATCATGCTCGATTAAAAACTTAGACAGTGTATCATACCAAGCTCTGGGTGCTTGCTTCAACCCATATAGAGCTTTATCCAGTTTGTAAACAAAGTCTGGATGTGTATGATTTACGAATCTAGGAGGTTGTGAAACATAAACTTCCTCTGTGAGACCTGGAATTTATGGAAGATTAATGTTAGATTAATCGGTTTTAAGAATTTTGGAAGTTTTCGACAGTGTATCATACCAAGCTCTGGGTGCTTGCTTCAACCCATATAGAGCTTTATCCAGTTTGTAAACAAAGTCTGGATGTGTATGATTTACGAATCTAGGAGGTTGTGAAACATAAACTTCCTCTGTGAGACCTGGAATTTATGGAAGATTAATGTTAGATTAATCGGTTTTAAGAATTTTGGAAGTTTTCGTTATTTTGGTAATTGTGAGTTAGCAGCTGGTCGGTGGTGAAAACCAGTCGTAGCGTGTATTTGTATGTGGGAGATCAAACGTCGTCTTTTTGGCGTGAGTGACCAGTCGTGGCAAAGTCTGCCAGCAGATAGTATTTTTGTTGGCGTGCGTTGGGTAGGATCTGTCAGCAGCAACGCTTACGTGGATTTCAGCAGAGAGCACTAAGGAATTCCAAAACGGTGACGTTTTGTAAGGCATCGACTGGGTGATATCTTTTAGCAGCAAGCTCCTGTAGCGAAGTGCAATACGCCATCGTTTGGATTTGTGGAGGCAACGTCGTTTTGGTTAGCACAAAGAAATCAGCAGCTGGTGTGTTTGCCCCTAGTAGCGATCAGTCGTTGCTTGTGTTAGTTCAACAGATTTGCTGACGTGGTTAAGCGACGCCGTTTAGATTAGTTGAGACGCTGCATTTCGAGTGTTGCATCTGGTACCAATCGCAGGGATCTGTTGCGTTGTTGAGAAATCCAGTCGCTGGATTTGGTTGACCAGCTGTTGACAGATAGGACGACGTAAGCTGTGCGACGTCATTTAGTTAAGTCGTTGCGACACCATTTTGCTTAGTGTTATTTGAGAATTCAGCAGTTGGTTTACTTGCGTCTGCTGGTTGTATTTTCAGCAAGTGTCGACTGGTTTGTCGGTGGGATTTGTTATCAGCAGTTGAGAAGTGTATATATAATTGAAGACTTGGTCTTCGATCGTTTACCAGATCCCATACTTAGCGAAATATTCTCTCGATTGTCGACCTCTGTTCTTCGAACCCTAGTACTGTTCACCGTGAGTTTCTCCGGAAATTTCCCGTCGTTTCCGGCTATTGTTTGATACGCTTGAGGTAGCGTTGGACTCCTCTCGAGAAGCTCTTCCATTCCATACCACTTTTGGAGGCTGTGGTTGGCTAGTTTAGGAACGCGAAGTTGCTGCCGATCGTGCGTTTTGTAGTACAGGTAGAACTTCGTTCCTTTGTGATGAGATCTTGTTCCTAGCCTTGGTTTAAGCTTCTAGTAAGTTGTTTTGGTAGTACTGTTGGGAGATCGTTGGGACGATCCGGATCGACCCCCCGGCGAGGCAGCGGAAGAACATGAAAAAAGCCGGGAGACGATCAAATACGAAAAACAGACAATACAAATATCGTCATACATAGGGCGTTCAAAACGAATACCTTGCTGGCACTTGTGCCTGGCTCCAACCGGAATTACAAGAATCCGGCTCTTCTCGGTAGATTGCGGTAGATAATCGCCAATCCGGTCCACGACCAGAATCGAGACTCCTTCGTCAGGCTGCACTATAAGCACTGACGAATTCTGCACGAACGGATTCTCCTCGTCGAGTTGGCCGGAAACGAATTTCCGGCGACAAGGGGGGCGGCGGCGGCGGCGCACGGCGGGCGGCGGCGGCGGCGTTTGGAGAGGAGGGAAGGGGCGGCTAGCACTAGGTTTAGGGTTAATCAAGTGTATTATGTTTAGTCATAATCCTATATTAAATAGAATAGGTGATGGACTTGGATCCGGCCCAACGGGCCCGGGTCCAACGGATGAACATTCGTTTCATCTCCATCACCGAGACTTCACCGTAACTCCGATCGCCGATCAGATCGGACGGATCGACTCAGTTTCCAAAACTGAATATTATGATCTGAAAAGCCATTTTTCAGAACCCTAGTGCAAAAAGACCGTTTTGCCCCTCAACAGCGGGAAAACCCCGGTTTGACCCCTGTTGACTTTTAGGAAGTCGCACTTCCCGATATCCTCTTCTCGTGATCAACACATTGAGCTGAGTATCCGTGCGGGAATCTCGAATCTAGTACTTGTGTGACCCTCAATGGTTCAGGGATACAGCTAGCCGTGGGCCCACAACCATTGTGGCTCCGGAATCACAATTCCGGACTTGCCCAACGGATCATGGTAAATCGTCTAGCAACATCGCCCCATGATCCCCTAGGTATCACTGATAGTGCCTGCAAGAACCAGTCGGTCGTGGTTAGCGTACGGTACGGTCCTTTCAATCCATATATCCCGATCAGATCAACGACCATTGGTAAATCGAGAGTCGCTATAGATCCGATAGCCATGCATACATCTTGGAGATCGAGTAGTGACATCGCGAGTGTAACTAGGTAAACACATTTACCTAATACACTTCTAGTACTCTGGCCAGAGATTTATACACTATTATCCCCTCAGAAAGCATAGGTTATCCACGCATGTCTGCGAGCGGTGAATCCTCGACAACGATGCATCGACTCCTAACGATGTTCCCTACCAATGAAACATGGTACTTCGCATCGCAGATACTAGTCTCGAACTCGGGCGGCCTTATCCTCATTTTTACGGCCCAATCGACTAGGAACATGTTCAGAATACACAGCGACTATTAGACGTGTTTCATGATAGCCGTCATACCCACTATCACATCTAACATACGCTCTAGTGCATTCTAGGTTTTACTCAACGCAATTGTAAAATCATTACACACATAATGAAAGTAAAGAACGCCATATAAAAGAATGCGAATATCATATATAAAGACTGTTCGTACAAGAGTCTATAAAACCCACACGCCACAAGTTGGCTAGTTGGGCATCTACTCTAACAGTAATTGCGAGCGTGGATCCAGCCGTGAGCTTCTGTTAGCATCCTGAGAATTATGCTTCGTTGTTTAGTCAGGTTTTTAACCAGATTTCTTGGGATTCCTTTGTAGTAATTGTTGCGCAGTATTGAGGTACGGATCTGAGCTTGAGGTAGCTGGAAATTGGCGTGAGATTTAATGTTAGATGGTTGCTTGTGCATTGCCGTGGATGTTGCTGTGTGCATATGTGATTGCCGTTGAGTTTAGCTGCTATGTTTATGCATACACGCATTTCCCATATTGCATTCAGATTTCTGTTGCAGCGATTGCTTTGTATTCCGTTGTATTGCTGTTTTTTTTCTTACCAGGATGCGAGGGCGAGCGGCGATACCGCACTCTCATCTCCCTGCTGGGATCTGTTAGCCACCATGCGCCGAGTGGTTAATTACCACAGTTCATGGGCGAGGCAACGACAGGTTGAGTTGTTTGATACATCTGGTATTTGGGTGTTGTGTCAAGGTGAGTGGCTCATTACCACACTTTGAACACACCCCGTGGCCACTGATTCGTTGTAGATCTCGTGGAGCTATGTTTGAGTTCCTGGGCTCCCTTGTTGGTTGTAGCCTTCAGCTGTTATCCGGTGTCTCATGCATAGCATCTGCATTTTATCTTATGCATTTATTTTATCTGTTTCAGTTGCTCTCCGTACTGGGGTTTGACCCCATGTCCCTCTGGGGCTTGGTTGTTTTCCTTGCTTGTGTTGTTTTCAGGGAACCTAGGTTTCACAGCTGGTCGCGGGTTTAATCCAGCTGGTGGTGCCCCAGGAGGTGGTTAGAGTATCCCAGTAGCGTATATCATATTTATATGTATCAGTATTATTAGCCAGAGGATGCCCTGTGCTTTGTCGTTGTATTCTGTTGATGGAGTTTGATACATGTTGTTGGTTGTTGTTATGCTATACTGTGTATTGTTGGCTGGTAGCCGTGTTTGGTTGTTTTTATAAACTGGGATATATTTTGAGTATCGCGCTATTTTAAATTATATTGTTTTAAACCGTCAGGCCAAAAGCAAAAAATTTTACCCGCTTTTTTGTAGCTTCTACATGTGATTGTATGTTTTATCTCTGATGTTAGCACGAGGCCTGACATCCTCTATTAAGATTCCATTTAGAAAGGCACTCTTAACATCCATCTGAAAGACTTTGAAGTCTTTAAATGCAGCATATGCAAGAAACATGCGGATGGCTTCTAACCTAGCTACTGGTGCGAAGGTCTCATCACAATCTATGCCTTCCATTTGCCTAAATCCTTGCGCTACCAGCCTAGCTTTGTTTCTAGTTACTATGCCATCTTCATTCAGTTTATTCCTAAAGACCCACCTAGTTCCTATAATTGAATGGTTAGAAGGTCTAGGTACAAGTGTCCAAACATTATTACGTTTAAACTGGTTAAGTTCTTCTTGCATTGCTTCTATCCAGCTGGGGTCAGCTAAGGCCTCATCTATCTGATTAAGTTCTATATGTGAGATGAACGCTGAATCAAAATGATCATGAGATAGCTGGCCTCGTGTGTGAACAGGAGATTCGAAATTACCTATGACTTGCTCGGGTGGATGATTTTTATTCCACCGAAGATCAAGTCCAATTGGATTTGCTCTTTGTTCCCCCTGTGTCGCTGGCTGGATTGAAACTGCTGGATCAGCTGACGCCAATTGATGTTGAGCATTGTTGGCTTGTGCGTCTGCTTCCAGCTGTTGTGATCGTTGTTCCAGATGTGAGCTAGGATCAGCTCTTGTTTCAGTTGATGGTCTGTATACCATCTGATGATCACTTGCGATTGGTTGTCCAGACGTTGGTCTTAATACCAAATGATATTATGTGCTCGCGCCTTGTTGTCCAGCTGGTGGTGAAGAAACCAATTGATAACTTGTGCTAGAAGCTAGTACTTCAGACATTGGTCTTGAAACCAATGGAGAAGCGCTTGCGACTATTTGCGCCACGTCTGGTTTATCAACGTCTGTTGGAGCAACATCTGATTGATCATCGTCTGGTTGAACATTTGTCGCTACACTTCCAGCAGCTGGTACATTTGGGAAGATCTGACCCTGTATAGAATCATTGTTAGTTAAATCAATGACTACTGGGTTACCTGTCAGATCTTATTGTGCATTAATGTTTGTTGTGTCCACTGCTGGTTGTTCTTCAGCTGAATATCTTTGTGGCACGTCGTCGTCTGATTCTTCAAGACTTGTTGACTCCAGACGTGAACACAAATCACGTAGGCTTGCAGCTGAATTTGATTTGAAACTGGTTTCATCAAACACCACGTGTGCTGATTCCTCAACTGTCAAGCCTCGATTGTTGAAAACACGATACGCTTTGCTCACAGCTGAATATCCTAAGAAGATACCTGCATCAGATTTAGGTTCAAAGGCAGTTAAATGCTTTTTACCATTGTTATGAATGAAGCATCTACACCCAAACACCCTGAAGTAAGAAATATCAGGTTTCTTGCTATGCCAGATCTCATATGGGGTTTTATCGTGCATCCTATTAATCATTGATCTGTTTTGAGTATAACACGCCGTGTTAACTGCTTCTGCCCAGAATTTTTTCTGAAATACCGAAATATGCAAACATAGATCTAGCAGCTTCTTTTAAAGTGCGGTTTCTCCTTTCAGCTAACCCGTTTTGCTGAGGAGTTCTAGCTGCTGAGAGCTCATGCTTTATCCCCATGTCTTCCAGATAAGAAGTTAATTTAAAATTTAGAAACTCAGTACCGCGATCACTTCTTATTCGGTTGACTGAACAAGATCTGTCATTTTGTAAACGTTTTAAAAGACGTATCAGCTGGTCGGCTGTTTCAGATTTTGCTTTTAAAAACAACACTTAAATATATTTTGTAAAATCATCAACAACTGCAAGGGTGTAATTCGTTCCCCCTAAGATCGTTACTGAAATAGGACCAAAAATATCCATATGCAAGAGCTCAAGGCAACGGGAAGAACGTTTTCGCCTTTATTTTTGAAAATTGATTTAATTTGCTTACCCAGCTGACATGCTGCTCAGATCTTATCCTTAGAGAAACTGATTTTTGGCAGACCAGAAACCATATCATGTTGACTCAATTTAGCAAGTGTTTTGAATGCAATAAGATTCATTCTTTGATGCCACAGCCAGCTCTTGGAAGAAACAGCTTCAAGGCACAAATGCTCAGATTCTAGCTGATCTGACCAATTGATTATGTAGGTATTCCCGGAACGTTTGCCTACCAATACAGTCAGACACTTGGACTCTGAACCGTGCATGTGTGTTGTTGAAATTGGACTATGTAACCTTTGTCACAGAACTGACTAATGCTAATCTAGTTGTAACTGTTGGGATAGCGGTGGCGGATCCGGATCCCGTCTCCCGGCGGCGCAGCGGAAGTTTAAAATTTAAGCGCCGGGATACGTTCAATACAATAAAATCAACAAACCATTCATAGGGGGTTATTTGATTGTTACCTTGTTGGCGTCTAGGCGCCTGGCTCCGACCAGTTTCACGAGGAAACCGGCACTTCAAACGGTAGGCGGCGGTAGATTACGTCTAATCAAGTCCATGACCGGAAGCAAGGTTCCTTCGTTAGCCTGCACTAGAAGTCCTGACGAGATCAGCACGGACGGAAACTCCTCTTCACGATGGCCGGAACAAGTCCGGCGAGGGAAGGCGGCGGCGGCGCGTGGAAAGCACGACGGCGGCGTGAGGCTTGGAGAGGAGGGAGGCGGACGAGAGGTAATATTTAGAGGCTAGGGTTTTAGTATAGTTGTAATAAAAAATTTCTTAAGCCCTAATCATATTAGTTTATATATTAAATATACTTGGGCTTGAACCGGCCCATTGGACTTGGGTCAGGCCCAAGTCCTATATGAACGTTCGGTTCGTTTAATTCATTACGGTTTCATCATAACTCCGATCGACGATCAAATCGGACCGATCGACTCAGTTTCCAAAACTGAATATTATGATGTGAAAAACGATTTTTCAGATCACCTAGTCCAAATGACAGTTTTGCCCCTCAACAGTGGGAAATCACGATTTGACCCCTGTTGACTTTTAGAAAGTCGCACTCCATAAAATCCTCCTCAAGTGCTCAACACATTGAGCTCAGTTTCCGTGCGGGAATCTTGAATCCAGTACTTGTGTGACCCTCAATGGTTCAGGGATACAGCTAGCCGTGGGCCCACAACCATTGTGGCTCCGAAATCACAATTTCGGACTTGCCCATCGGATCATGGTAAAGCGTCTAGCAACATCGCCCCATGATCCCCTAGGTATCACTGATAGAGCCTGAAAGAACTAGTTGATCGTGGTTAGCGTACAGTACGGTCCTTTCAATCCATATATCCCAATCAGATCAACGACCATTGGTAAATCGAGAGTCGTTATAGATCCGATAGATATGCACACATCTTGGAGATCGAATAGTGACATCGCGAGTGTAACTAGGTAAACCCATTTACCAAAAACACTTCTAGTACTCTGGCCAGAGATTTATACACTATCGTCTCCTCAGATAACATAGGATATCCACGCATGTCTGCGAGCGGTGAATCCTCGACAAGGATGCATCGACTCCTACATGCATCGGGGCCTCACCCAATCCCGCCGCCTAACGACCCCAAGTGAGTCGGCAAATGGGTCAAAGTGAGACGCCTATCATGTAGAGTCTCAATGACGTTTCGAGTCGTGAGGACTAATCAGTACAACCAAGACCTCGGACTTATCCACTCGACAAATGGTAACCACTTGGAAAGTCCGAAGGAGGGTAGTTCGATAGATCACTAGGTCACTATCTATCTGCATGCTCAGAACATCACAATGCTCCCTTCCAATGAAACATGGTACTTCGCATCGCAGATAATAGTCTCGAACTCGGGTGGCCTTATCCTCATTTTGACGGCCCAATCGACTAGGAACATGTTCAGAATACACAGTGACTATTAGATGTGTTTCATGATAGCCGTCATACCCACTATCACATCTAACATACACTATAGTGCATTCTAGGTCTTTACTCAATGCAATTGTTAATCATTATACAACACAATGAAAGTAAAGAAATGCCATAAATAAATGCGAATATCATATATAAAGATCGTTTCATACAAGAGTCTATGAACCCACACGCCACAAGTTGGCTAGTTGGGCATCTACTCTAACAATTTTAAAAGACAAAACCCGAGGGATTGAATGATTTGTGACTTATGATGATGTATGATGAGCCTATGGATCCATATGTGATAGCATGGTGAAGTGGCAGCTTATGGATCCTCCTGGGGTATCGGGGGGG
>KV011792.1:148970-168928 GCA_001598015.1 Dorcoceras hygrometricum
CGTTAGCTTGTTCTCCTTTGTCTCATCACTTCCCTAACATATCTAGGTCAGCCTTTCCCAAATATCCTTAGCTATGGCGCATGTTTTGATTTTGCTGAACATGTTTTTGTCCTTGTCCAGCGTCTTGTATAGAATTTCCCTGGCCACGTTGTCTAAGTTGGCTTTCTTCTTGTCTTCACTGGTATACTCATGTCTGCTCTTCTCAAGGAACTGAGGCTCGCCATTTGATATAGCAAAATCTAGATTTGGCTTCATTATTTTCAGCGGTCAGTGATAACTGTCCACATTTCATCATCCTGAGCGGCCAGATGCGCTTGCATGCGTATCTTCCAGTCATCATAATCTTCCTTGGAAAACAAAGGAATTTTGTTGTGAGAAGTAGACATATTCAAATATATAGAGCGTAGAAAACAAACTGTTCAATGACTGAGATAACGCAGGCTCTGATACCAATTGATAGGATCAATGTGGCACGAAAAACAGGCCTAGGAGTTCAGAAGGGTGGGGGGGTTGAATGAACTCCTTGGTATTTTTAAATTTTCGAAACCGTTTAAAACTATTTTTACAAGCACCGCTTAACTTAAGTCCGAGTTACCAGACTTAAGGTATCTCAGTTTAAATGGCTGATTTCTCGGTTAACAAAAATTGTGCGGAAAGAAATCGATTAATCAGTGAACAGTATAAACAATAAATAATGCGTAATGTAAAGAGTTAAGGGACAAGAAATTTGTTTCTGGAAGTTCGGATATGAATATCCTACGTCTTCCCTTCTTCCTTTTCAGGAAGGATTCAACAGAAGCTTTGATGAATACAGTCCTTCTGCACACACTCGATCACCGAGCCTCGCTCAAGGTGAACTCCTAGCAACACCACACACAAAGCAGACGCAGCTGCTGAATACAAGTAATGAATAATATGTTTTTCGAACTGCTTCACAAAGCCAGTTCATTACAGACACAATAGAATATGACAGTGAGTACAAGATTTTGAGACTGTAAATCCTCTGGTTTCTAAACACAGAAACTCGATTCAACAAGGGTGAACCAGAGGATGACTCGAAGGTTTATCTATGAATGCTTGATTGAAGATTCTTCGAGTTGTGAGCATTTCTTGATAATAATTTCAAAGTTCAATGCGCTCGTAAAATTTGGCAGAGTGACGGCAAGTGACAATAGCGAAGGATACTCTTCAATTTAAAACATCTGCTATTTATAGTCTTTGTTCACAACGGTCATTAAATTTCTCCAAAGGAAATAAAATCCCCTTTTGAATCTCTGTAATTCGTATGCCGTCAATCCTGCTCCACTACATGGTAAATATGCACATCGGCAGAGCTAATTTGTTGATTTCCATTTCTGTGCAAACATCGTATAACGCTCTCTGTAAATATGTACTATTTACCAAAATAGTACCAACGTTGTCTCCTTAATTCCAGGCAATTGTACGATTCTACTGATCTTTTCCAATTTGAGTAATCAATCGTATTTGAATCGCTTGTTGCTTGCGCCTGAAATTTCTCTGTTAACCAGCTTCAACTTTCTTTCAAGATAGTTAATGATGTTGCTGCTGGTCAGTACTTGAATGTATGCAACTTTTAATAAACACGTGCGCTATTTCAACAACTGAATCCTTGTGTGACCCAACGACTGATTTCTAGCGCTAAACCAAACGCTGTCGTATTAACTTATTTTCACGACGTAGTTTTACTATACGCAAACACCAAGTATCAGTGACTGGTTACACAAGTCACTGTAGCTCCCGACTGGTTACATAAACCATCGACTGATAATGCAATAGTACTGTAGACAACTACTTATATGTAATACATTGTAGATTGTGATTGATTCCAAAACACTGTATCTTGCGATTGATTCCAAAACACTGTATCTTGCGACTGATCATTGTAAAGAATACTCAACTACTGATTATTCCAACTGCTGATTTCCCTTAAAGAATGCACCTGCTGAAATACCATTATCGCAAACTCCAACGACTGAATCTTAGTGCTGATCCAATGCGCTGTCGTTTTGCAATCTTTAACAAAACACGCTAAACTCAAATGCTTGCGTCTGAGACTGATACACCTGCTGATTAACCCTTGAAGACTCCAACTGCTGATAACAAACCATCGGCTGATTACTGACTATCCACTGATATACTAACCCAACGGCTGAATGTCCAATAGCAACTAGTCTTATTTTGTTATCACCAAAACTAATAAATTTTATCCTAACAATTTCCCCCTTTTTGGTGATGACAAAACTTAGCAGCCGAAAGACTAAAGACAATTCCTTCTTTCTGAGCATACCCTTTCACCACTAATCAGGCACGATACCACTCCACTTGCTTATTTCCATCACGCTTGATCTTATAGACCCATCTGTTACCAATGGCTTTCTTCCTTCGTGTTAGGGTAACAAGACCCAAGTTTTATTCCTGGCTAAAGCCTCTAATTTTTCTTGCATTTCTGTCAACCACAAGGATACATCCGAACTTCGAGTAGCCTCTTGGAAACTCGATGACTCAACATCCTCTGTTATTACATAGTATGCAATATTGCTTTCAATGGCATAATCTGGTGACTGCCTTGTTAGAGTAGGTGCTAGCCAACTGTTGGTAGTGGACTTTGTTTACTCTATCGTAAAAATGATCTTTATTCATTTCTATAATTTACATTTATATGGCATTCTTTATCTTTGCTTTTATTGCGTAATTGTTGTATAAATACCTTGAATGCACTATAGTGTATGTTAGATGTGATAGTTGATTTGATGGCTATCATGAAACACGTCTAATAGTCAATGTGTATTCTAAACATGTTCCTAGTCAATTGGACCGTCCAAAAGAGGATAAAGGCCGCCCGAGCTTGAGACTAGCATCTGCGATGCGAAGTACCACGTTTCATTGGTAGGGAACATAGTGATGTTCTGAGCATGCAGATGGATAGTGACCTGGTGATCTATCGAAGTACCCTCGTTCGGACTTTCCAAGTGGTTATCATTTGTCGAGTGGATTAAGTCAGAGGTCTTGGTTGTACAGATTATTCCTTATTACTCGAAACGTCATTGAGACTCTACATGATAGGTGCCTCACTTTGACCCATTTACCGACTCAGTTGAGGTCATCAGGTGGCGGGGTTGGGTGAGGTCCCGATGCATGTAGGAGTCGATGCTTCATTGTCGAGGATTCACCGCTCGCCCTTGTGCGTGTATATCCTATGCTATCTGAGGAGATAATAGGGTGAAAAATCTCTGGCCAGAGTATTAGATGTGTTTTAGGTAAATGGGTTTACCTAGTAACACATGCGATGTCACTATTTGATCTCCAAGATGTATGCATGGCTATCGAATCTCTAGTGACTCTCGATTTACCAATGGTCATTGATTAGATCGGGATATTTGAGCTGAAAGGACCATACTGTACGCTAACCATGACCGACTGGTTCTTGCAGGCACTATCAGTGATACCTAAGGGATCATGGGCGATGTTGCTAGACACTTTACCATTATCCGATGGGTAAGTTCGAAAATGTATTTTCAGAGTCACAAATGTTGTGAGCCCACGTCTAGTTATATTCCTGAACCATTGAGAGTCACACAAGTACATGTTTATTCTGTTATGGAAATTAAGCTCAATTTGTTGAGTATAGTAGGAGGAAGGATGAATGTGTGACTTCCTAAAATTAACTAGGGGTGGAAATGTGATTTCTTTAAATTGTCTTGGACTAGTATGACTATCCTTAAAGCTGATAGGGGCCTAACTGCTATTTTGGATTAGGTGGTCTGAAAAATTCTTTTAACATCATAATGTTCAGTTTTGTAAACTGTGAAGATCGGTTTGATCTGATTGTCGATCGAGATTGTGATGAAGCCACAATGATGGACTTGAAACCAATGTTCACTGGCCCAGCCCATTAACCTGGTTTAAGCCCATGGAAAATCTATAAATAGGGGCCCTGGGTATTCATTTTACTCGCACCTAAAGTTGTATTCCCAACTGATATTCTGGTTTGAGAATTCCCTTCTTCCCTCTAGTTATACTTTCTCCTCCTCCTCTTTTCCCCTCGACGCCGTCGTAACGCGTCGTCGCCGCCCGCCGTCGTCGTCGACCGCAGTCGACGGAAGTTGTTCCGATCATCTCGGCGAGAAGATTCCGTTCGCAAAACTTTCGTTGGTATTCTAGTGCAAACCAACAAAGGAATTGAGATTCCTGTCGTTGATCGGATTAGGAGGCTGTAGCTGTTCAACCGTTGAAGTGCCAATTCCCTAGTGGAACTGGTCGGAGCCAGGCGCCTAGACGCTAGCAAAGTAATCTTCTAAACATCCTATGAATGTTTAGATTATTATTTAGGTGTATTAAATGTTCTCGGGCTAAAAAATTTTAAAATTCTGCTGCGCCCCGGGAGCGGGATCTGTATCCACCGCTGCGCCAACACTTTCCGCATAAATATTTTTATTACACGAGACAACAAATTTTCATTGAGACTCCAATCTAGTAACTCGTCTTAGAGGTTTGCTACGAGCTGTAAAAAAATTTTTAAAACAGATTTTCGTTAAAATTAGCAAAGGAGTTTATTCACCCCTCCTTTGAACTCCCGAGCCTTATTTTCGATCCTAACAATATCTAAGTTGGTAGTGCACGAAGTTTGCCTGTTTGAAGTAAAATAAGATGCATTTAATGGGTCAGTACAGAGAAAATACAAGTATTAAATACATATTATTACTTGGAGGCAATACAAGGATTTATCGGCCCAATCTACTGGTAATATTTATTACCGTATCAATCCGGAGATTATAAAAAGAAGAAGAGAATGTAGTGAAGATCTCTTGATTCTCTAGCACTTTGATTCCAAACCGATCTAAGCTTTCAAAGCATACTATTTTCCAGAACAGCTTTTAAAACACTCTGTATTTCAGTTGTATTCATTTGAGTGTTCATTTCAGTTAGAGGTTAAATCAGACTAAGCTTTTATTCGTTGTAATATCTTTAGAAGCCTTAGAATTGTTTGTAAGATAATAAATGGTGTTCTGTTATCAGTTGAGGAGTACTAGGAGTTCAACTCATGTGTGGTCTGACTGTGCGGTTTAGGATATATTTCATATTCTAATCAAAGTCTTCTAGTTGAATTCCTTCCAATTTGAAAAAAGGTGAGATGTAGAAGCATTGCTTCGAACTTCTAGAAACAAATCTCTATCATTTTACTAATTTAAGTTTACGATTTATATTTTTTCACTGATCAAATGAGTTATTTCCGAATAAATATTTTATTGTTCAAAAGTCCAGTTTAGACTGAGAACTGCAATCAGCTGGTAACTCAGCTGATCTGTCAAAATGTTTTCAAAGCATAAATTTTAAAATGAGTTTATTCACCACATCTAAACTCAATGCTGATCTTATTCGATCCTATAAGAATTACATAATTAATTATTTTCATATTAAATTTTTTTATGTTTTTTGTTTATTTGGGTATACATCTTTACTAAAAGCTAAGTAACCAATGCTTTACAACTTAAAATTAAATTTTTAAGAAACCAAATATTGCAATTTTTTAAATTTTAAAAGTTATTGTTTTATCACACACTGGGAAGTGCTTGTTTAACAGCTGATATCTTCATCTTCTTCCCTGGTTGTGCAGTCGACTATAGATTCTGTATTTAATCCATCCATTGTGCACCAGCTCAGCTTATACATCAGTTGTCACCTGATTGTATAAGCTCTCGACTATTGCATATGCACTTTCTATTTGTTTTTCTCTCGTGCACCTTGTCTCTCTGTTCATCATCTTCCTCGATGTAGATATCCTCTGTGCAGATATATCAATTGGACACAAATTTCTAGCCATTGAAAAGCTTCTGTATAGTTTCTGATATAGTTGTACCTTGTGTCCTTTATCATTAAATGCGTCTGCGGGCTTTGTTGACTTTGAACATGTGAACTTTGTGCCTGATATAGACGTGACGAAGCAGATCAGTCTGAACTTGTTTAATCTAGTCTTCGCATACGCTCATGTTCAAACTGCTTTGCTCGTGATCTGATAGCCCGTTCTCTGAGTTGTTTGCTTCTCATATGATCTATTCTGCTCTGTTCATCCTCTTTTAGCTCTAGTCTATTTGTACGTTTCTCATCTGAGCTGCTCTTGTTCTAATCTGCTCTAATATTCTCTAAGTTGTTCTAATCTGAGTGTTTATGCTCTTGATCTGTTTCTGTGCTTCTTCTCTATGCTGATCTTGTTCATCATCTACTCTAATCTGCTCTAAGCTGATACACTCTCTGCTGATTCTATATTTGCAACTCTGTTCTGTTAAGCTCTAAGATGATCTATTCTGTGAAACTCTAAGCTGATCTGTTCGTTTCTCTGTGCCGACTGCTCTTGCTCTGCTGTTTCAGCTTAGACGTTCTCAGCTGATCTGAACTGATTCTGCTCTGAGCTGGTCACTCTGAACTGATATAAATACTACGTAGATTCTGTCTGAGCCGATTACCCAATTGGATCTGTTTATATTATACAGATTCTGTCTGAGCCGATTACCCAATTGGATCTGTTCTTAACTCCTAGCTACTCTGAACTGCTTCTCTAAGCTTATCTGATTCTCACCGCGCTTCTAATTTGATCTGAGTTGATTCTAATCTGTTCTGTCATGAACTACTCTAAGTGATCCCTGAATTGAATACAGTTCATCTGTTCTGATCTGAAACTGCTCTTCTCTAAGTTGTTCACTCAGAATTGATTCATCTGATCTGATCTGAACCTGCTATTCTCTAAGCTGTTCACTCTGAATTGATTCATTTGTTTTGATTTGTTGAATTGTAAGCTGAACTCTGATCTGAACTGAATGCTTCTCCCCTGAGCTGAAACCTGCTCTGAACTGGTTTCTTCTGTTATGATATTCTCTCTAACATGAATCAGCTTGGATGTCGTCAGCTGGACCAGTTTTGGCATCCCCCTCTGATCTGATTTATTTATTGAATATTTTGTCTTCACCAAAATTAAATTCTCCATCAATTTCCCCCTTTTTGGTGATAACAAAACATGTGACGAAAAATAGATTTTATTTTACTTGTAAAAGATTACAAACACAATCAGCTTCTCAAAAACAGATCTAAGCTCATGAGGTGGTTCCTCAAATCAACCTTCTCTTTTTACTGCTACCTTTCCACTTTTTGGCATCACTTAGTTCCTTGTGGCACTCGATCGTTGTAGCAAGTTGCGACCTGACTCAGGTCATTTCATTTGCAAAATATTGACGGATTTCATTAATTTGACGGACATGATTAGTTTCCAACGCTGACTGAGTGGTGTTGACGGTGGCCACCACAACATCCATCCTTCTGTAGAACACTTGTCTGAACTGTGAGTCGTATTTTATAAATGTGTGTTCATCCCACATTTTCCTAATGGAGGATTCCAAATATGCAATGACTCTTTTCATCTTTCTGAATTATAACAAAACATCGAAATTTGCTGGGGTACTTGTAGAGACATTGATAGGAGATTCATCTGAAGAAACAGCTTGGGCAAGATCTGGTGTCGCTACCGTATCAGCTCGCGGTTTTGTACAATTGCCAAACCTAAAGAGCTACGTGTTGGTTATTATATATGTTGATGAACAGTTCATGCTTTACTCTGTCAAACAATAGTTCACGAACTTTTATTGGTCGAGGCGAGGAAAGTCGTCCTTCCATAAGACAAAATTGCCCGAGTATAGTGCTCTCGTTCCGGAAATCGTCCCTAAGATACAACGACATATGAGTTATGAAGTGTAGCACCACACTGAGTAATTCTAGTGAAAAAATAAATGTTTTGAACTTTGTTTGAGTCGAGAATAGAACTCATGGAAAACATAGTGCAAATATAGTGCATAAGGCAACAGGAGAATGCAGAATGAATTGAATCTCGAATGCCTAAACTGTCTGTACTTATAGGGGTTGGTCGGTTTACTTGAACGGACGCATGCTTTCAAGAAACGTCATTTCGGAAAGTTGCAATGCTTTGAACAGTTGCACTACTTCGAACGGTTACAATATTTCTAACAGTTGCACTGCTAAGGAGCAGTCGCCCGCTATCCCGAACAGTTGTAGTGTTCCAATCGGACGCAACCATCCCGAACAGCTCGTAGCTTTCCAGACATG
Organism: Dorcoceras hygrometricum; assembly: GCA_001598015.1. Lineage (NCBI taxonomy): Eukaryota > Viridiplantae > Streptophyta > Magnoliopsida > Lamiales > Gesneriaceae > Dorcoceras > Dorcoceras hygrometricum. The sequence goes on from KV011792.1 coordinate 157,101, forward strand.
AGCAGGTGTACTGTTTCAAAAAAAACTTGTGCGGTTTGGTTTAGAGTAGTAGATCAGTTTACCTGTACATATCAGCTCGGGGCTTCGGACCAGATCGCGTATGAGATACAGTACAAAGCATAACAGCATGCAGACCCTCCCCTCAGCGTAGGTCATCATAGCTTACGAGTTCAACTCAGTTACGATGGTCAACTCAGCTCGCGATGGTAAACTCAGCTCACGACGATCAACTCATCTTGGGGACTCGATACAACTTACGACCTGAAATAGCTTGCGACCTGAAATAGTTTTCGACCAGACCGCTTGCAATTTGATAGCTTTCATTCACATTTCCCAACAATCCTCCACATGAATGAAATAAATTCACGTGTTCTGACTCATTTGAAAGTTCTTTGCGAATTATATTGCATAATGATAGGTAGCTTTTGGCCTTGAACCTTCCTTAGTAACATACCATTGGATTTACTAGTTAGGTAGTGATGTCTTGAACTAGCCAACCGTTTGTGTAAATCACAATAATGGTACTTACACAATAATAACTCTAACATATTTTGTTCTCATTGTTGTGTCCTTTTCGGCCCTCGACCATATCTTAGATTCATAAGTGTTTTTCCATTTGAAGCGGCCATTACTTCTCACTTATATAGGTGTTCTCCTATCGAGGGTATCCTGCCATACCCTACCTTTTAGATATAGGAATCATTAAACGTAAGCTTAAACTCACCACATGTTGCAGGTATGTCTTACTTGGATTTTACAGGAATGATACTTTACAGGTTCCAAGTATTCGAACTACTGTTTACAACTTAGTTGTCCCTTTGAACCAAGTTCTTGGGATCTCCAATTCTCAAGGTTGGGTTACCGTTATAAACATTTTATTTTGTGGATTAATCCCATTTGATGGGATCAATGAAATCAAAAATATAGTTAAAATGATCTTAGGAGTTCAGAAGGGGGGGGGGATTGAATGAACTCCTTCGATTTTTATTTTTCGAAACCTTTAAAAATGTTTTTACAAGCCTCGCTTAACTCAGATCTAAGTGACCAGATCTGAGGCTCTAAGTCCAAATCTGTTTTCTCGGTTAAAAAATATTATGCGGAAAGAAACCAATTAAACAGTGAACAGTTAAGAATAAATATGATGCAAGTAAGTAAAAGATAGAGTCAAGAATTTGTTTGTGGAAGTTCGGATCTGAATATCCTACGTCTCCCCTTCTTCCTTTTCAGGAAGGTTCCACAAGAAGGTTTGTTGTGTACAGCTTCTGTAGACACCCAACCACTTGAGCCTCGCCCATAGTGAACTCCTAGCAACTCCAAACTACGCAGATATCACTGCTGTTTACAATCAAATGATTTTTCGAACTTCTTCACACAGCAAGTTCGTTACAGACTCTAATATGATATTACAATGAAAGCGATATAAAAGAGTTCTGTAGATCTTCTGGTTTCTTTACAAGGAAACTTGTTTACAAATGTAAACCAGAAAATATCTCGAAGGTTTTTGTAATAAAGAACTGAAGGAATGTTCTTCGAGATGGTATAAGCTGGTATATCGAAAGACTGTGAAAATAAACTTTGAAAAACCAGCGACTGAGAGAACTTGAGAGAGTAAAACTTGTGAGAGATTAAAAAACGATACGAACACACAGCAAGTTCGTTACAGACTCTAATATGATATTACAATGAAAGCGATATAAAAGAGTTCTGTAGATCTTCTGGTTTCTTTACAAGGAAACTTGTTTACAAATGTAAACCAGAAAATATCTCGAAGGTTTTTGTAATAAAGAACTGAAGGAATGTTCTTCGAGATGGTATAAGCTGGTATATCGAAAGACTGTGAAAATAAACTTTGAAAAACCAGCGACTGAGAGAACTTGAGAGAGTAAAACTTGTGAGAGATTAAAAAACGATCGAGAGCTTCTCCGTTCTTCAGCTATATATACTCTTCCATCTTCAATGGTCATTAATTGAGCCAGTAGACACAAACCTTGTTTACATATCTTCATAGTATCAGCGCATTAAATGTTCCATTAATGCTATGCAAAGGTCTGTCTAAAGTTGTCAGAGCTTATTTGACTTTAATACCTAAAATAGATAAACATCGAATATACCAAATCTGTGTGCTGCAAAGTATTCTCCAAATAGCTCTGAACCGAGTCTCTTTCATCCACTTTGTATAACAGGCTTTATGCGATTGAATCTCGATCGTTGATTCCTCTGGAATGTATAGCTATTAAAATTTGAAGCTCAAATCTGTTTCGGCACTGAGTCCTGAAATCTGCTCTCAAATACAAAAGCTTATCTTCTCCCTTTAACTTCAACACAACTGTATAACTGTCAATCTGAGTTCTCTCCTTTACGAAATATCCCCCTTTTTGTCTTCTCTAAAATAGAAATATAGTCAAATCTGAATTCCCAAAATAACTGAATCTGTGAGATACCCTGTTCTGATCAGACTTTCTATTTCTGAGATCTTATATATAAACTCTGAATGCTCTCATCTAATAAACTATTTTCCCCGTTATATATACTGTTCCAATCTCTTTGATCTGAAACGAAGCCTCTGTACAAAACCTGATACCTTCGGATCTGATATGTTCTCATCTGATTTTCTCGGATCTGAATTTCTTAACCCAATAACTAAAAATAACCCGAATACCCAAATCTGATAAGCTCTGATCTGATCTATTCTGAAAGCTTCTGAACTGACTCAATACGCTCTGATCTGATCTACTCATCTTGATAGCATGACGTCCAGATCTGAAATGCTTACTTCCCTCGAAAGAACGATTACTTAAGATCCAGATCTTAGTCTTAGATTCAGTTCTTAGTCTTGTTTTTAGTTATCACCAAAACTTCGTTATCACCAAAACTTATAAATTTATCTAAAAATTCCTTTCATCAGTTTTTACAATTGATCTCTATTTATACCTTTAGTAAACGGACCCGCTAGGTTTTCCTTTGACCTTATGTAGTCAACTGAAATAACCTCATTAGAGATCAATTGTGTAATGGTATTGTGTCTTCGACGAATGTGTCGAGACTTACCATTGTACATCCTACTTTGTGCTCTTCTTATTGCTGGTTGACTATCACAATGAATGAGAATAGAAGGCACTGGCTTATTCCAACAAGGAATATCTTCAAGGAAGTTTTTTAGCCACTCAGCTTATTCCCCTGCTTTATCTAAAACAATAAACTCTGATTTCATCGTTGATCGAGCTATACAAGTTTACTTAGATGATTTCCAAAACACTGGTCCTCCACCTATAGTGAACACGTATCCACTAGTGGACTTAGAGTCTTTTGTGTAAGATATCCAATTAGCATCACAATATCCTTCTAATACTGCTGGATATTTCGTATATGTTGAACCTTAGTTTGATATATGCCTTAAATATCCAAGAACTCTTGTTAAGGCTTTCCAGTGATATTTACTTGGATTGCTCGTGAACATACTCAATTTGTTGGTGGTTTGTGCAAGGGCTGGGCGAGTACAATTTGTTAGAAACATTAAACACCCTATTACCTTGCATAGTCAAGTTGAGAGATAGGTTCTCCATGATTCTTTGCTAGGTGAACACCCAAATCCATCGGTGTTCTAGCAGGACCACTCACCAAAGTACTGAATCATTCAAGTATCTTTGCAATATAATGGGTTTGTGATAATGTAATACCATATGGCGTCCTACAGATCTTCATCCCTAGGACAATATCATACATACCCAAGTCTTTGGTGTCGAAATGTTCTTTCAACATTTCCTTTGTATTAACAATCAACTTATGATTATTTCCCATTAATTAGCATGTCATCAACATAAAGGCAAATAATTGTATACAAACTTGAAGTACTTTTGATGTAGATACAATTGTCACATTCATTGATTTTGAATCCATTTGACTTCATCGTAAATTCAAACTTTTCATATCACTGTTTGGCGTCGGAGGTTCGACTACCCTCCTCGACGTGGAGTCACACAACAACTCTTGAACTTTCAACTCCTTTCGCTTGTGCTTTAGGTAGTTCTTGAAGTCTCTTCCACATCGGTGGCAGTTTCTCGATTATTGTTGCCACTTAAAAGGGTTCATTTATCTCCATTCTTTCTGTCAATAAATCATGAATAATAGTTTGAATTTCTTGTACCTGGCTCATAACAGATTTGGCGTCCACCATTTTTGTAGTCCCCACTCCAGCATCCTTCGTTTTGTACTTCTTCTCCAAAGAGTTCCCCAACTCCTTTGCAGTCTTGATGGAACAGTACACGCCGTACATAATGTCATCTAGACTGTTGAGAATGTTGTTGCAACACAAGAAGTCGCTAGTTCCACGCATCAACAACAATCTGCCTTTGAGTATCACTATCTCCTTCAGTGATGACAGGGGATTCCTCTGTTATGAATCGAGACAAGTTGATTGTCATAAGGTAGAACAACATCTTCTATTGCCATCATTTGAAATCTGCACCGAGAACTTGAACTTTTTTTCAACGTGTGCAGCAGCAGCAGTGGCGAGCAGTGTAAAGGTGGCTATTGACATCTTCGATCAAGTGATAGAATAGAAACATAGTAAATAAATTTCGTCTTGAGATTGTTGGACGTTCTATTATGTCGATGAACAGTTCAAGCTCTAATCTGTCGAACAAAAGTTCACAAACTTTGATTGGTCGAGGCGAGAAAAGTCGTCTTTCCGCAAGACAAAAGTGCCCGAGTATAGTTCTCTCATTCCGACAATCGTCCCTAAGATACAACGACCTACGAATTGTGAAGTATAGCACCACACAGAGTAATTCCAGTGAACAAAATAAATGTTTGAACTTTTCTTGAGTTGGGAACAGAACGCAGGGAAACAGAGTGCAAATATAGTACAGAAGGAAACAAGAGAATGCAGTGAATTGAATCTCAAATGCCTAAACTGATTGTATTTATAGGGGTTGGTCGGTTTCCTTGAACAGACACATGCTTTCAAGACATGACTTTCCGAATAGTTTCACTGCTTCGAACAATTGCACTGCTTAGAATGGTTACACTATTTTTCAAACAGTTGCACTCCTTCGAATAGTTGCACTATTTCGAACAGTTGCAATGCTTTGGAGCAGTCACTCGCTATCCCAAACAGTTGCATCATTCCGATCGGATGGAACCATCATGAACAGCTCGCAGCGTTTCAGGCATGAGCAGGAGTAGTATTTCAGAAAAACCGGTTCGATCAGGTTTAGAGTACAAAGATCAGTTCACCTGCCCAAATTAGCTCGGGGCTTCGGACCAGATCACGTGTGGAATGCATGGAGCTTATCAGCACGCAGACCCTCCCCTAAGCGCAGGTCGTCACAACTTATGAGGTCAACTCAGCTTGCTATGGTCAACTCAGCTCACGACGATCAACTCAAATCACGACAGTCAACTCAGCTCGTGGCGGTCAACTCATCTTGGGGTCTTGACACAACATACGACCTGAAACAGCTTGCGACTTGAAACAGCTTACGACCAGACCGCTTGTGACCTGACAGCTTTCATTCACATTCCCCAACACTCGGAATTTCCACATTATTATCTGAATGGGAGTGAGAATAAATAGAAATACCAGAATAAGTTGGACTAGGCGGGATAAATAAGCTTGAGCTTGATGCTCATCTCCAGTATCCGGTTGCCTTGCCACTGGAGTCGGTTGATCCCCTACTGGAGCCGGTTGCTCAATAGAATCTGTAGCTTCCACAAAAAAATATTGGACTATGGGTGGAAGCTCTTCTACCGCAATAAGCTCCTGAGCTGATTGCTCAGTCATAGTTTTCTCTACTTCTTTAGCTTGAGTAGTGCTCCCTAGTTTGAACAAGGTACGCACCTCAGCCCAGATAACTCCTGGAGTATAGTCTTGTTAGAAATAAAATTTGAATTTTGGTGATAACAAATACAAGAAACTGAAAAGCTTACAGCCGTAAGAACAGAACAGCTTAGGACGTAGCAGACCAGCTCAGAGCATGTTGGCCAGCTAAGAGTGGGCAGATCATATTAGAACAATGGATATCAGCTCAGAGTATGTCAAACAGTTTACGGCGATGAATTTCAGCTTAGAGAAAGTAGTACAGTTTACGGCATAGCTACTCAGCTCAGGATGATGCAGATCAGCTTAGAACAAATCGAACAACTCAGGGAGTCGATTTTCAGCTCAGAACATCCGATTTCAGCTTAGATCAAGTAAATCAATTTAGAGAAGTCATTTTCAGCTCAGAGCATGGAGATCAGCTTAGAGAGTACTGATTCAGTTCAGAACAAGCAGATCAACTTAGAGCATCACTTTCCAGATCAGGGTGATTCAGAACAGTTTAGATTAATGCTTCAGATCAGAACAGCATTTTCATTCAGAAATTAGATTGGAGAAGATTCAGATTGGAGCTTCGTATATAGAACAGCTTACAGTAGTTTACGGGTATGTATAGCTTAGACAGCACAGAAAACAGTTTAGAGCTAAGACAGCGTAGGAAAAATAGCTTAGAGCGGAAACTACACAGAGAACAGCTCAGGGATCAAGAACAGCTTTTAGATTAGAGCTTACAAGAATTCATATCAGAGCTTGAAGAGCTAAGTCTCATAACAGTAGTGTTCCTATCAGTTTACGAAACAGCTTAGAGGAATGTTTCCAGATCAGCTCAGAAATGTATATCAGATCAGCTCGGGAAGAGATACAGTTTAGCAGAGATCAGCTCAGACAGGTCTGCATCAGATCTCAAGAGCAGTTTACAGTTTTTCGTGTAACAGATCAGAGCTTACAAGCTTTCAGGTCACGTCTACAGAGAACATCTTTGAACGTACAGTTATAAATACAGACGTGATTCTATCAGATCAGATCAGATTAGATCATGTGCTTAATTACTACAAAATTACCAGATGCTATATTTGTACTTAATGGCACCTTTCCTGTGATTTGGGTAGAAGAAATGGAAAGTCCTTCGTAGAAGGAAATAAATCAACTAGCCGGTACAACATATCTGAAACGAACCACTCTAGAAATTTTTTTTTGAAAGAAAATGCGGAATAAACACTCTTTAAAATACAGTTCGACCCTTCAAATCTTTCCTCACATCACCTTAAAACATAAATAAATAAAAATCTCCAAAATTTAAATCACTCATGCTGGCTAGAAATCAGAGTAAGTAGAAGTTGCGGAAAACTGAACATGTCTGAAAAGAAATATCTGAAAATGCCTCATAACATAAAATAAAGACATCCGAGTGGTCACGGGGATAGCAGCTTCAGCGGGCGCTCAGATATACTCATCGCCAGTAGGGATAAAATCAACTGTAGTATCACCTGCACAATTTAAACCTAGTGAGCCTAAAGGCCCAACATGCTGTATCTGATAATAACAAAGTATGTATAGTAAAACCGCATGCAAGCACATAATTAGCTTAAAATAACTTAAAAACATGCATGCATAAATGATCGTAAATCATGGCATTGACAATCATCGTAATATTGCATGATCATATATCATAACATAATGAGGCATGAACATAACATAACGTAACATAAAAGGGCGTATGAGTCATATCCATGAAGTGTGAGCATACATTAACGATTTATCAATCATAAGAAACCAACGTACGTGGCGATGTGGTTCACCCGACCATACCTCGGGATCCCACACACCTCTATGCTGCCACTTCACCATGCCGTGAACACATGGATCCACAAGCTCATTATAACATTAACACAGGTTCATCGGGCCCGGTATCCCGATTCCGCTCATCATTACTTTGCCACAAATCACTTCAATCCCTCAAAAATATTTTCTTTTTCATTCAAGCCTTAACATTTCATAAAGATCTCATGATGTGTGTACGACATAAAACATGCAATTTGAAAGGCTTAACCCATCAATATATATTTAATTCCTTTCATTTAACAAATGCATAGTCATAATTAAAATACCACATATATAATTAAATACATATTTATGAGCTTCTACGCTTTTTCCTCCGGCAAGGACTGGTTCAAGTGACTGGCCCACTAACTCTAAGCCCAAAATCCTAAACTAAAATATTAAAATGAAACCCTAAGATTGACTTGGCCCATTAAACTCAAATTAACCTTTAAAATTTATGAAAATAATGGGTCCTTAAATCTTAAAAATTAACACTAAATTTGACAAAATACCACTCCGATTGACTAAAAATCATACTTTAAAATTTAAAATAAACATTAGGCCATAAAAAGATTTTGATTTAAAAGTTTGACATAAAAAATATTCGGTCCAATACGCTAAAAATTAGACTTTAAACTTTAAAATAAAAATACCCCAGTTCAGGAATAAAATAACTCGAACCTAACTTAAAATATTTGACCCGACCCTCGACTGACCCAAACCAGTCCAACCGAACCGGCCCAGCCAGCCCAACCGAACCGGCCAAGCCCATGCAAAAACCCTAGCGTCGTGTCTCCTACCACCCGCGACTACGGCTCTTTGTTCGACCTGCTCCGGCCGCCCATGGTCGCGACCGAACCATGGCTCGCACCATGGCCTGAATGGTTTGATCGAATCACAAACGGGATGGCATCACGCATCGCTCGCATACTGCCGTGCGAATCGACTACCCCTAGGCTTAACCATTATCGAGCCACCTCCCTCTCATCCACGGACCACCACTAGACCACCTAGACTCGAACCTTGGCCTCTAGAACCACCCATGACCGAACACATCAAAGAAACAAGTCATATGCGTGGTAAAGTTATGATGCGTGCATGAATCGTGTACAACAAACGTAGATCAAATAAATTCACATACAAATCATGCAATTATAATTTTAAAAAATAGTATAATACGATTTAAATGGTGAGAAAATGGAGAATTGAGCATGCCTTTTTGAAGAATTTACGTTGTTAAGATAATTTATTAGTTTTGGTGATAACAAAATAAGACATTGCTAAATTCAAGATAGCATCTGGACAGTCAGACGTTGAAGATTATCACTTACGTATTTGGATCTAAGTATATTTCAGACGTCGGGTTGATCTTCAGCTGTTGGTTATCGAGTGGAATAATTCAGATATAAGATTTGAGTTATTATTTCAGATGTAAGACCTTTTCAGATGTTGAATCGACCAGGCAGTTATCGGGTTGAAATATCTCAGTTGATGAGTAGACCTTTAGATGTTGAGCTAAATATTTTCAGACGTTGAATATATACGGGTTATCAGATTCTGGTATGGATTCAGATGTTGACTATAGTTGATTTGGATTCAGACGTTGGGTATCTACTTTGAATTATATTCAGACGTTGGGTATCTATTTCAGAAATAGTGACGTCATCTCAGTTATTGAAGTTCAGAAGACGTGACGTCACTCCTTGTTGTCAGGCCGTTGTTTTGAAACAGATTTGGCTTTTGGGATGAGTTCAGATTTCGGGAACAGTGTATTCAGAAGTGAGCTACAGTGGGAGATCTATTGTTGTAAGCATAGAGCATTCAGTTTTGAGTAACAGTTTGTGATCGATTGTTTCAGTTGTGAGTATCTCAGTAGTAAACAGTATCTATTCAGTTATTTCAGAAGTTCAGTATATTCAGCCGCTGAGATTCCGTTATTGTTGATTTGATATCAGACGCAATTATTCGGGTGTTAACGTTAGCAAAACTACGTCGTTTGGATAAGTTGAAACGACAACGTTTGGTTTAGCGCTAAAATTCAGACGTTGAGTTATGCGTGGATTCAGCTGTTGGTTAGCATTCAGATGTTGAAGCCTTCGGTGGTTGGAACCAGTCGTTACGAAGTATTCAGATACATTGTATTCGTCAATTTACAAAAATGGAATAATTCAGATGTCAAGATAATCTCTCAGTAGTTGTAGCCAGATGTTACAAATCATTCAGCTGATGGAATAACTCAAGTGTTAAAGCACTCAGCTGTTGCAAATATTTAAGTATCTATTCAGCTGCAACTTCACAAACAACGATGAGAGAAATTAAGGGAAAACATTCAGGCGCAAACGATGAACTGATTCAAACGATATCAATGTTCAAATTGGAAAGAATCAATGGTGAAGATTGAATCGTACATATGCCTGGAATTAAGGAGACAACATCAGTACTATTTTGGGTAAATAGTACACAATATACAGAGGACGTTATACGGTGTTTGCAAAATTTTGGAAAGACGACATTTTAGCTCAGACGAAGCGCAATTTACCATTGTAGTGGAGCAGAATATGCGATGGACATTTATTCAAAAGGATTTTGTTTCCTTGGGTGAATTTAATGACCGTTGGAGGACGAAGAGTATAAATAGCTGGAATTTAAATTGAAGAAGTACTCTCTTGCTCTTGGCTGTTACACTCTCCAACACTCTGTTATTCAAAGTCTTCATCTCTCTTGAGCTTTTCATCTATCGACATTATCTTTCAAAAGCTCGAACAGTCACTGGATATTCACACAGAAAGATTATTCAAAGTCCAGTACTCAAACTCGAAGAACATCACAATGTAAGCTATCACAGAAAATACCTTCGAGTCATCTTCTGGTTCACCTTGTTGAATCGAGTTTCTTATTTTAGAAACTGAAGATTTGCACTCAAAAATAATTTGTATTTCACTGTCATATTCTATTGAGTCTGTAACTAACTGGCTTTGTGAAGCAGTTTGAAAAATATCATTGTTTGTAAACAGCAGCTACGTCTGTTTTGTTTGGTGTTGCTAGGTGTTCACCTGGAGCGAGGCTCGGTGACCGGGTGTTTGTAGAAGGCCTGTAACCATCAAATATTTTAGTGGAACCTTCCTGAAAAGGAAGAAGGGGAGACGTAGGATATTAATATCCGAACTTCCATAAACAAACTCTTGACTCTACACTTTTACATTACTGCATTTATTTATTGCTTTAACTGTTCACTTTTGATTGGCTTATTTCCGCACATATATTGTTAGCCAAGAAATCAACGTTTGGACTGAGATATCTTAAATCTGGTAACTCTTATTTAAGTTAAGCGGGTGCTTATAAAATTTGTTTTAAAAAGGTTTCGAAAATTTTAAAATACTAGGAGTTCATTCAACCCCCCTTCTGAACTCCTACAGCTATTTTTTGAGCCATATTGATCCTATCAATTGGTATCAGAGCCTGCGCATCTCAGTTATTGAACAGTCTGTTGTTTGTGTTTATCATATTTTAAAATGTCGACTTTTAACAACAAGATTCCCATGTTTTCTAAGGAGGACTACGATGATTGGAAGATTCTCATGCAGGCGCATCTTGCTGCACAGGATGACGACATGTGGTCAGTTATCACAGATGGGCCGATCAAGATAATGAAGCCAAACTTAGCCTTTGCAATATCCAATGGCGAGCCTCGGTATCTGGAGAAGAGCAGACATGAATACACCAACGAGGACAAAAAGAAAGCAAATCTGGACAATGTGGCCAGAGACATTCTCTACAAGACACTGGACAAAAACATGTTCAGTAAGATAAAGACCTGCGCCACAGCAAAAGACATTTGGGAAAAGCTGACACAAATATGTGAAGGCAATGATGAGACTAAGGAGAACAAGCTGACTGTCGCTCAACAAAAATATGAATCCATAAAGATGAAGGGTGGAGAAACAATGACAGAGTTCGATGAGCGATTCAGCGCCGTGGTGATTGAGTTGACTAGCCTGGGAAAGGAATATAGCAACAGAGAGTTGGCATTGAAGGTTATGAGAGCGCTGCCCAGAGAGTGGGATGTGAAGACGATGGCGATGCGGGAGTCGAAGGATCTGAATAAGCTGGAACTACATGATCTATTTGCCAACCTTAAAGCTTACGAGTTTGAGTTGGAAACAAGAGCAGAAGCTGGACCCTCGACATC
>KV011792.1:176055-194038 GCA_001598015.1 Dorcoceras hygrometricum
TATGTTGATGACATTCTACTCATTGGGAATGATGTAGGAATGCTGCAGAACTAAAGTATGGTTGTGTCTAGCAGATTTTCGATGAAGGACATGGGTGAAGCATCCTATATTCTTGGAATACAGATCTATCGGGATAGATCTAAACGGATGCTTGGACTCACCCAAGCTACCTACATCGATACCATACTTAAGATGTTCTCTATGGAAGAGTCCAAGAGAGGACACCTACCTATGTGTCACGGGGTCACTCTATCCAAGTCTATGTGTCCAAAGACTGATGAAGAGATAGAAAGTATGGCACGTGTACCATATTCCTCGGCTATAGGTAGTATTATGTATGGCATGATCTCGACTAGACCGGACGTCGCATATGCTCTGAGTGTCACGAGCCGCTACCAGGCCAACCCAGGCCAATTGCATTGGAAGGCCGTGAAGGATATTCTTAAGTACTTGCGAAGGACTAAGAATATGTTCATGGTCTATGGGGGTGGTGAACTGAAACTGGAAGGCTACACTGATTCTAGCTTCCAGTGTGACGTGGATGATTCGAAATCAACCTCTGGATTTGTATTCATGCTCAATGGTGGTTCTGTCTCTTGGAAGAGTTCCAAGCAAGACACCATCGCGGATTCAACCACTGAGGCTGAGTACATTGCAGCATCAGCTGCTGCTAAGGAGGCCATTTGGATAAGGAATTTCGTCCAAGAGTTGGGCGTCATTCCTAATGGAGTTGGTCCAGTCCCAGTGTACTGCGACAACACGGGTGCCGTTGCGCAAGCAAAGGAGCCTAGGTCTCACCAAAGATCCAAACACACACTGAGGAAATACCACATAATCCGGGATATTGTGGCTAGAGGTAACATAGCAGTTGAGAGAGTCGCCTCTGCGGACAACGTTGCTGATCCACTTACGAAGCCCTTGCCAGGACCCTTGTTTGAAAAACATCGCGAAACAATGGGACTGCGTCTGATGAGTAGTTGGCTTCAGGGCAAGTGGGAGATTGTTAGAATAGATGCCCAACTAGCCAACTTGTGGCGTGTGGGTTTGTAGACTCTTGTATGAAACAATCTTTATATATGATATTCGCATTTATTTATATGGCGTTATTTACTTTCATTATGTGTGTAATGATTTGCAATTGCGTTGAGTAAAGACCTCGAATGCACTAAAGCGTATGTTAGATGTGATAGTGGGTATGACGGCTATCATGAAACACATCTAATAGTCGCTGTGTATTCTGAACATGTTCCTAGTCGATTGGGTCGTCAAAATGAGGATAAGGCCGCCCGAGTTCGATACTAGTATCTGCGATGCGAAGTACCATTTTTCATTGGTAGGGAACATTGTGATGTTATGAGCATGGAGATAGATAGTGACCTGGTGATCTATCGAACTACCCTCCTTCGGACTTTCCAAGTGGTTACCATTTGTCGAGTGGATAAGTCCGAGGTCTTGGTTGTACTGATTAGTCCTCACGACTCGAAACGTCATTGAGACTCTACATGATACGTCTCACTTTGACCCATTTTCCGACTCACTTGGGGTCATAAGGCGTCGGGATTGGGTGAGACCCCGATGCATGTAGGAGTCGATGCATCGTTGTCGAGGATTCACCGCTCGCAGACATGCGTGGATATCCTATGCTATCCGAGGGGATAATAGTGTATAAATCTCTGGCCAGAGTACTAGAAGTGTTTTAGGTAAATGTTTTTACCTAGTTACACTCGCGATGTCACTATTCGATCTCCAAGATGTATGCATAGCTATCGGATCTATAGCGACTCTCGATTTACCAATGGTCGTTGATTTGATCGGGATATATGGATTGAAAGGACCGTACTGTACGCTAACAACGACCAACTGGTTCTTGCAGGCACTATCAGTGATACCTAGGGGATCATGGGGCGATGTTGCTAGACGCTCTTACCATGATCCGTTGGGCAGGTCCGGAATTGTGATTCCGGAGCCACAATGGTTGTGGGCCCACGGCTAGCTGTATCCCTGAACCATTGAGGGTCACACAAGTACTAGATTCGAGATTCCCGCACGGATACTCAGCTCAATGTGTTGAGCGCGAGGAGAGGATTTTGGGGAGTGCGACTTCCTAAAAGTCAACAGGGGTCAAAACGGGGGTTTCCCGCTGTTGAGGGGCAAAACGGTCATTTTGCCCTGGGGTTCTGAAAAATGGTTTTTCAGATCATATTATTCAGTTTTTGAAACTGGTCGATCGGTCCGATCTGATCGGCGATCGGAGTTATAATGAAGTCTCGGTGGTGGAGATGAACTGAATGTTCATCGTTGGACCCGGGCCCGTTGGGCCGGTCCAAGTCCAAAACTTAAGCTTATTTAATTAAGCCTAATCAAGACTTCAACATAACATAACATAAGAAACCCTAAACCTAGAGACTTGGCCGCCTCCCCTCCTCTCCATACACGCCGCCGCCGCCGCCCACCTGCACCGCCGCCGCCGCCGCCCGTCTTTGCCGGAAAATTGTTTCCGGCCAATTCGACGAGGAGAATCCGTTCGTGCTGATCTCGTCAGTCCTTATAGTGTAGGCTGACGAAGGAGTCTCGTTTCTGGTCGTGGACCGGATTGGCGATTTCTACCGCAATCTATCGAGAAGAGCCGACGTTATTGTAACTACGGTTGGAGCCAGGCACAAGTGCCAGCAAGGTAGTCACCTAAACATCCTATGCATGTCGTAGTTTGTTATGATTGAAATTTTTCGTATTGATCGTCTCCCAGCATCTGTTTTCTGTTCTTCCGCTGCCTAGCCGGGGGCGGATCCGGATCCCTAACATGCACAGTTCAGAGACCAGAAGGACTGACTGTATTGGTAGGTAAAAGATCGGGGAATACCTATATTATCAATTGGTCAGAACCCATGGGATCTGAACAAATTTGCTTAGCAGCCAACTCTTCCAAGAGCTGGTTGTGGCATCAGCGAATGAACCATCTAAACTTTAAAACTCTTGCTCATTTGAGTCAGCATGAAATGGTTTCTGGTCTGCCAATAATCAGTTTTTCTAAGGACAAGATTTGTGCCGCTTGTCAGCTGGATAAGCAAATTAAATCTACTTTCAAAAAGAAAGGAGGTAAACGTTCTTCCCGTAGCTTAGAGCTTTTGCATATGGATCTTTTTGGTCCTATACCCGTAATTAGCTTAGGGGGAACGAACTACACCCTAGTTGTTATTGATGATTTTACAAAATATACTTGGGTGCTGTTTTTAAAGGCAAAATCTGAAACCGCCGACCAGTTGATACGTCTTTTAAAACGTTTGCAAAATGACAGATCTTGTTCAGTCAACCGGATAAGAAGTGATCGTGGTACCGAGTTTTTAAATCAAAAATTTACTTCTTATTTGGAAGACCTAGGGATAAAGCATGAGCTTTCAGCAGCTAGAACTCCTCAGCAGAACGGGCTTGCTGAGAGGAGAAATCGTACTTTAAAAGAAGCTGCTAGATCTATGATTGCTTATTCTGGTATTTCACAAAAAATCTGGGCAAAAGCAGTTAACACAACTTGCTACACTCAGAACAGATCTATGATTAATAAGTTGCACGGTAAAACCCCATATGAGATCTGGAGTAGCAAGAAACCCGATATTTCATATTTCAGGGTGTTTGGGTGTAGATGTTTCATTCATAATAATGGTAAGAAGCACCTAACAGCTTTTGATGCAAAATCTGATGCAGGTATATTCCTAGGTTATTCAGCAGTTAGCAAGGCTTATCGAGTATTCAACAATAGGAGTCTAACTGTTGAGGAGTCAGCACACGTTGTATTTGATGAGACAAGTTTTCGATCCAACTCAGCTGCGAGGCTCAACGATCTATGTACACGTCTTGATTCATCCAGCATTGATGACTCAGATGATGACGTGGCACCACAAAGATATTCAGCAGAGATGGAACCAGCACTGGACACACCGCTTAACAATGCACAACAAGATATGACAGGTAATTCAAATTCAGTAGTCATCGATTTGACTAACGTTGACTCAACGCAGGATCAGATCTTACCTAGTGTGCCTGCTGCTGGAACTGAAGTGACGAATACACAAGATGCTGCTCAAACAGATGGTGCTCAAGCAGATGTTGCACAAACAGATCTTTCTACACAAAGACTAACATCTGAAACACCAATTGCGAGCACTTCATATCAATTGGTATATAGACCAACATTTGACGCACAAGCAAGCAACGCAAATCATCATTTGTTGTAAGAAAATCCAGACGTGGCTATCCAGCAAGAAATCCAAGCAGAACAAGGAGCAAATCCAATTGGACTTGATCTCCGGTGGAATAAAAATCATCCACCCAAGCAAGTCATAGGTAACTTCGAATCTCCTGTTCGCACACGAAGCCAGCTATTGCATGATCATTTTGATTCAGCATTTATATCTCACATAGAACCTAAGCAGATAGAAGAAGCCTTAGCTGACCCCAGCTGGATAGACGCTATGAAAGAAGAATTAAATCAATTTAAGCGTAATAATGTATGGCAACTTGTACCTAGACCTTCTAATCATTCAGTTATAGGAACTCGATGGGTCTTTAGGAACAAGCTGAATGAAGATGGAATAGTAACTAGAAATAAAGCTAGACTGGTAGAACAAGGCTTTAGGCAAATGGAAGGAATAGACTTTGATGAAACGTTTGCACCCGTAGCAAGATTAAGCTATACGCATGTTCCTTGCATATGCTGCATTCAAAGATTTTAAAGTATTTCAAATGGATGTTAAGAGTGCATTTCTTAATGGCATCTTACCAGAGGAAGTGTATGTTGCACAACCTCCTGGCTTCGTGGATCATACATATCCAAATCACGGTTATAAATTGGATAAAGCTCTATATGGGTTGAAGCAAGCACCCAGAGCTTGGTATGATACACTGTCTAAATTCTTAATCGAGCATGATTTCACAATAGGCACAGTTGATAAGACATTGTTTAAATTCGTAAAAGCTGATCATTTCTTATTAGTTCAAATCTACGTTGATGATATTATTTTTGGATCAACTAACCCCAAATTGTGCCAGAAGTTCTCCAAATTAATGCAGGACAAATTTTAGATGAGCATGATGGGGGAGCTGATGTTCTTTCTGGGCTTACAAGTTCGACAGCTGGACAATGAAATTTTCATTAACCAGGCTAAATAAACGAAAGAACTGCTGAAGAAATTTGGCATGGACAACTGTTCAGTAGCTGGGACCCCAATGAGCTCTTCAATGAAACTGGACAAAGATGAAGCTGGTACTGCCATTGAGGTATCACTTTATCGTGGCATAATTGTCTCTTTGCTATACTTAACTGCTAGCAGACCAGACATCATGTTTGTTGTCTGTATGTGTGTTAGATTTCAAGCAGAGCCTAAACAGTCGCATTATATTTCTGTCAAAAGGATTTTAAAATATTTGAAAGGCACTTCCAACGTGGGTCTTTGGTATCCCAAAGACTCAGGCTTTCAACTAATCGGTTATAGCGATGCAGACTACGCAGGATGTAGGATTGATCGTAGAAGCACAAGTGGGACTTGTCAATTTTTAGGGGATCGACTGATTTCCTGGTTCAGTAAGAAGAAGACGTCCATTGAAACTTCCACAGCTGAAGCGGAGTACCTAGCAGCTGGCAGCAGTTGTGCTCAAATACTATGGATTAAACATCAGCTGAAGGACTATGGAATTGATGCTTCTAAAGCGCCCATTCTCTGTGACAACACCAGTGCCATCGCGATCACCCAAAATCCTGTACTGCATTCAAGAACAAAGCACATAGACATCATGCATCATTTTATAAGGGACCACGTGCTAAAGAAATACGTTCGGCTGGAGTATGTGTCGACTGAACAACAAGTAGTTGACATCTTCACAAAGCCTCTACCAGACGCTAAGTTTTCTTATTTTAGAAACATATTAGGTCTCCTAGAATTGCCTTGAATTGTCTGTGCGCTAAGAAATTTCTGGTTGATAGCTGTTGCTTAATTCAGCTGCAAGTCTTTTGTTCAGGGGGAACGTAAAGACCTTCAGTTGGGACAAGCATATTGCGTTGGAAAGGATCTTAATCGTAGGGGGAACCAGGATCTGAATTGTTAAGCACTGAGTCGGCTGAATATATGGGATCTGGATACACTCAGATGTCACATATACACAGCTGATGCTTATCTGTGATCAGATCCTACTCTACCCTCAGCGATATATTAAAATCAGCTGTGACATTATACAATATTGGCGCCAACTAGTTATTTACCTTTTCACCCTCACGGTTAAAATTTGAAATTATTTTAAAATACTTTTCCTATTTCGCAATTTTGATAAAATCTTTTCAAAATAATTTCAAAATATTGTACGCGCCGTCAGATGAATGACAAGTGGTTGTCATCATGCGAAACGTCACATCCAAATTTTCTCTCTACTTCACCGATTAACATTCCATAGTTATTTACAGTGATTTCTTTCTCCTTTTCACTTACCTTGCGCATTGTATTCTACTCTACTCTTGTGTTCGTGTTCTTCGAGCGTTCTTTTGCAGAAAACTTTCAAACGTTCTTGTACTCTATCAACTATCAGGAATGGCATCCTCTTTGTTCACCAACACCTTACACATCTCGTTCGACTCTGTTCTTACAATGGACCATGAGGGTATGGTCGCTATGTTTGAAGCCCTTGTGGCAACTGGTCTGAAGGACTTTCTGGGATGTCCGGGAGTTATTTATTAGGATGAGTTTATTGAATTATTTCATAATGGGTCTGTCAGGGATGGAATGGTAGTGAGTACTGTAAATGGGAAGACCGTGGAGATTTCCGAAGAACTGTTTGCAGAGACTTTTCAACTGCCAGTAGAAGGCCTTACCAATATGAACGATGTCCTGAAGGATGTGGTTTTTGACGCACGGAGCGTGTTGTCAGGCCCCGTGCTAATAAACAGAGAATATAGCACAATCAAGTACATAATCACGGAAGCGTAAAATCGGGCTTAAAAATTTTTTGAAAACATTTGGGCCTGAACTCAAAATCATCCTTCAAAATATTCATAATCAAAATACGAGTTAACTCAACTCATACAAAGCATGTAACAACAAGTCTCAAATCAAATACAAATCCCCAATACAGTAAAACACGGGGCATTCCCCGGTTCAATACATATCATAAAATAAACTGGGACTCAAGGAAACGGGGATCGACCAGCTGGCACTCCACTTGGTCCAGCTTGGTTACCTGAAGATCCTGCAAATGGGTAACGCAGACCCAATCAACACAAAAGCAGGAAAAGAAATACGAGGTCAAGCCTCAGTACGAAGAGCTATCAAAACAGCTAATCATGCAACATGCTATAATCAATGCCATGAAATGCATGAGGGCTATCAAGGATCGGATAGCTAGACCAGTGTATCAACTGGAAAATCATCACAATCAGCCTCTATACCTGCACGGTCTATCAACCGGGTAAATCATCGGTCCGTGATCTTCAGAGCCCGTCAGCCCATCACAGCTCGGTGGTAGACACTCGAATCCGGTAGTCACCACTCCGATGATAGCGTTGGACTTTTCAGGCACGACACATCTGTCGGCCAGTCACAACGTGGGTATCAATCAGGTCATCAATCAATCTGTCAATCAGGCTCAAGATGTATGCATGTATGCCAATCGATATTCAATTCACAATGCATACAATTCAATACGTGACAACAGAATGTACAACTCAAAAAATTCAACAAACTGTATCACGTAAGAGCACAGAATCACATCAGGAGATTTCATAACATAAATCACAGCCATGTCCACGCTCAAAGCTGTTAAATCTGCTCAATTCGTATCTCCAACGGCTGATATCTACCTCAACAGATTTACAAAGGCACGACACAAACAACTGAAGCAAGTCAGCTTCCTTCTGCTA
The DNA here is from genome assembly GCA_001598015.1 of Dorcoceras hygrometricum. Classification (NCBI taxonomy): domain Eukaryota; kingdom Viridiplantae; phylum Streptophyta; class Magnoliopsida; order Lamiales; family Gesneriaceae; genus Dorcoceras; species Dorcoceras hygrometricum. Next base: position 183,953 of record KV011792.1, read on the forward strand.
CGGCAATCACGACACGATACACCTAGAACTTCAAATCTGTTAAGGAAACTCAATAATTAACTCATAACTAGTTCAAATCTGAACTTCTCAACAATATTTCCTACGGCCAAGAACCTAACTCCGGTTCTACTTCTAAGCAAAGAACTAGCAGCTAATACTAAGCTTATAATGGCAGGAAATCCTTACCCAGAAGCTGAAACTAGCGGAAGAAATATCGAGTTCCACTGTATGAAGAAACCAGCAACTTCGTGATCCTCTCCAAGGTCGTTCTACAGCTTCAACTGGGTAACAATTGGAAGAGCAACTCACAGGGAATCTAGCGCCACCAAAATCGCTCAAAACAACGGCGGAGAACCGCGGCAATCGACGGGAAAAGAGTTACGATAAACAGTAGCCAAACGAGGGTTTGATGATGAATATGAGAAATATCGGGCTCTAAAATAATTCTAAGTGTCGATCAACACTTGTCTATATAACTCCATACAACAGCTGCTGATTTAATCTATCAGACGTTGTTACAGTAGAAATATTACAACAGAAATCAGCTTTTCCTCTCAACAAAACCAGCAGCAACCATCAGACGTTGCATTCACAAAGGAACATCAAAACGACACCGTACCAACTAACTAAAACGACGCCGCAGCGCTACAACAGCTGACGACAGATTCCTTTCTAAACAACCAATAGCTGGTCAATCTAAAAAATTCAAACGACGACGTAAAGGACACGTCACTTTCGCTGCCAACAGCAGAACAAAAGCGTTATACCCAAAACGCTGCGTTCCAACCTATCAAAACGACGTCGCCTCACCATCAGCAGCTGGTCACTCAAACCAACAGTTGGTCGCTCGACTAAATCAATCCCTCACAATCGCAACTACTGATTTGCGCTAAAATATCAGCAGTCAACACCAAAAGGTTGACCAACACGTGTCTCTTTCTCGTTAAATTTCGCGATTGCGCGCCTGCTGCCATCAGATACCTCCTCAAGCGCTACTACTGAATAGCGAAACGACGACGCATTACTCATTCGCTACAGTAGATGTCTGAAATGCGCTACACCTGATTTCACGAAACGACAACGTTTTACTTCTAAACGCCAGGGAATCAGATTTCACCAAAAAATCAAAATTCTAAAATCTGAAAACTCCAAATTCTAATTTCTCAATCCTCACATTCTCCCCACCTTAAGGGATTTCGTCCATGAAATCAAAGGCAAACACCAGGGGAAATTTAATCAAACCCAATCATCTAATCAAACTCGAAGGAAAGTGTCAGAATTTACCTGGAATTTACACTATCAGTGCTCAAACAGATGAGGCCAGTCCTGTCTCATCTTCTCCTCAACCTCCCAGGTAGCTTCTTCTCGGCCATGCTTACTCCATTGGACCATCACCAACGGAATCACTTTGTTCCTCAACTGCTTCTCCTTCCTATCCAGAATCTGCACTGGATATTCTACATAACTCAAGGAGGAATCCAGCTCAAATTCTGTCGGTTCTCAAAACATGGGAAGGATCTGGCTCATATTTTCAACATTGACACATGAAAAATGTCATGCATCGCTGCTAATTCATCGAGCAGCCTCAATATATAAGCCAACTGTCCAATCCGTTCAACAATCTCAAAAGGACCAACGAATCTAGGAGCCAATTTGCCTTTAAATCTAAACCTCATTACGCTCTTGAAAGGAGAATTATTAAGAAACACATGATCGCCAACCTCAAACTCTAACGGTCGACTTCTTTGGTAAGCATAGCTGGTAAATCTATCTTGTGCAGCCTTCATTCTACTTCGAATCAAATCAATCTGATCTTTCATATGCTGCACAAATTCAGGGGTAGAAAGCTGTTTCTCACCAACTTCTTCCCAAAAAATCGAAGATCTGCACTTACGACCATACAACGCCTCAAATGGAGCCATCCCGATTGTCACCTGGTAACTGTTATTATAAGAAGTGAACCTTGGATCTCTGTCAGACACTATCGAAACAGGAACTACATGCAATCTAACCACATGGTCGATGTACAATTTCGCCATTTTCTTCATCGAACACCTCACATCATAGGGAATAAAATGGGCTGACTTCGAGAGTCGATCAATCACCATCCAAATCGCATCACATCTCCTACTCGATCGAGGTAGATGAGTCACAAAATCCATGGCGATGTGCTCCCAATTCCATTGGGGCACCTCCAAACTCTGTAGAAATCCACCAGGTCTCATTCTCTCAGACTTGACCTGCTGGAAATTCAGACATCTAGCCACAAAATCAGAGATGTCGCTCTTCATGCCTTCCCACCAGTAGTGAGACTTCAAGGCATGATACATCTTCCTCTCACCCGGATGCACACTATACCGGCTACAATGCGCATCGTTCAGGATGGTCTCTTTCAAATCGATCAAGTTCGGAACCACCAATCTTCCTCAAAATCTCAGACACCCATCGGAAGTAACAGAGAAATCATCGGACTGACCACTTCGGGCTTTAATCTTCAACTCATGAACATATGGATCAGTCCTCTGTGCCTCTCTGATGTCACTCACAATCTGTGGTTCTACTTGAATCGAAGAAACCGTAAAGTACTGATCACCCTACTGGAATCTCCAACCAGAAGTACTCAACTGCTCATAGACTTTTGAGATACTCAACAACGAAAGCATCGCAGGCTGGGTCTTCCTACTCAATGCATCGGCGACCGAGTTCATCCGCCCAAGCTGATACTGAATCTCACAGTTGAAGTCTTTGAGCAATTCCATCCAATGTCGCTGCCTCATATTCAGATCAGACTGTGTGAAGATATATTTCAGGCTCTTGTGGTCTGTGTACACCACAATTCTTCACCATACAGATAATGTCGCCAAATCTTCAAGGCAAACACTATCGCAGCCAACTCCAAATCATGAACAGGGTACCTCGTCTCGTGAGGGTTCAATTGTCGAGACGCATAAGCAATCACGTACCCGTTCTGCATCAGAACACATCCCAAACCATTGAGAGAAGCATCGGAGCACACAACAAATCCTCCGGATCCAGACGGTAGAGCCAAACAACGAGCAGTAGTCAACTTATCCTTCAACGTCTGAAAACTGAACTCACATTCATCAGTACAAACGAACTTCCGATCCTTCTGAGTCAATTGAGTCATTGGCTGGGCTATAGAAGAGAACTTCTCGATAAAACGCCTGTAATAGCCAGCCAATCCCAAGAAGCTGCGGATCTCGGAAACATTCCTAGGTCTCTCCCAGTTAAGAACTGCTTCGACCTTACTCGAATCTACCGAAATCCCTTGCGCCGAAATCACATGACCCAAAAAGACAATCCGATCAAGCCAAAATTCGCACTTGCTGAACTTGGCGTACAATTGTGAGTCTCTCAATCTCTGCAACACCAATCTGAGGTGCTCCTTATGCTCTCTCATGCTCCTCGAATACACTAGGATGTCATCTATGAAAACGATAACGAACCGATCGATGTACTCGCTGAAAACGCGATTCATCAAATCCATGAACACAGCTGGGGCATTCGTCAACCCAAACGGCATGACCAGAAACTCATAATGCCCATATCAAGTCCGAAAAGCTGTTTTTGTCACGTCAGCATCTCTAATCCGCAACTGGTGATAGTCAGAGCGCAAATCAATCTTCGAGTACACCACCGACCCTTCCAACTGATCGAACAAGTCATCAATCCTCGGCAAAGGATACTTTTTCTTCACCGTCGCTTTATTTAACTGCCGGAAATCCATGCACATCCTCATAGACCCATCTTTCTTCTTCACAAAAAGAATCGGAGCTCTCCAAGGCGACATACTCGGTCTGATGAAGCCTTTCTCCAAGAGATCTCTCAGCTGATCCTTCAGCTCTTTCAACTCTGCTGGCGTCAACCGATACGGAGTTCTAGAAATCGGGGCGGTACCGGGCACCAACTCGATATTGAAGTCGATCTCATGTCTCGGAGGGAATCCAGGAATCTCATCCAGGAACACATCGGGAAACTCTCGAACGATCGGAATGTCGTTCAACTCCAATCGCGGCTCTTGGGAAATGTCAAGCGCATAAATCATAAATCCGGCATTATCCAGCGATAGCAGGCTAAACATCTCCATGGCGGACACCAGTGGAATCTTCGAGCGCGAATCAGCACCGTAGAACTCCCCCTTTCTCCAAGAGATCTCTCAGCTGATCCTTCAGCTCTTTCAACTCTGCTGGCGTCAACCGATACGGAGTTCTAGAAATCGGGGCGGTACCGGGCACCAACTCGATATTGAAGTCGATCTCATGTCTCGGAGGGAATCCAGGAATCTCATCCAGGAACACATCGGGAAACTCTCGAACGATCGGAATGTCGTTCAACTCCAATCGCGGCTCTTGGGAAATGTCAAGCGCATAAATCATAAATCCGGCATTATCCAGCGATAGCAGGCTAAACATCTCCATGGCGGACACCAGTGGAATCTTCGAGCGCGAATCAGCACCGTAGAACTCCCCCTTCTCACCCGAGTCAGGGCGAAATCTCACCATACCATGAAAACAGTCAACAGTAGCCTTATAGCTAGACAATACATCCATTCCCACGATGCAATCAAAATCTCTGCTTCCGAAAACAATCAGATTGGACACCAAAACATGCTCATCAAATCGAAGTATGCAATCCAACACCACTTCACGGGACCACAGACTCACACCAGCAGGAGTACACACGGAAACAACATCACACAATGGGGAAGAACTCAACCCATGCTCACAAACAAACAACTCAGAAATAAAAGAGTGTGATGCACCAGTGTCAAATAAAACTCTCGCAGGATAGTCGAAAATAGAGCATGTACCTGCGATCACTATGGCAGGTGTCTCCTCAGCCTGCTCTCTCGTCAAGGCGTTCGCCTGGGCCTGGTGTGGAATCTGGAACTGAGGTCTCGAAGGTGCTCCAAACCTAGAAGGCTCACGGAGTTGGAATTCAGATCATAGGGTAGGGGCAGGAAACTGCGGTCTCTGAGAAGAACCACCAGCTGATCCCTGCTGCGAAGGAACTGAAGACTGGCCCCTCAACAAAGGACATACTCTCTGAAAATGTCCGGGTTGTCCACAGTTATGGCAAAACACCTGAACTCCACGACACTGTGAAGTCGGATGCCTTCCTCCGCACTGTCCACAAGACATGCCGCCTGAACCACTGCCAGAACCAGAAATCGCAGAACCAGAGGAACTAGAATTCGCCTTCTTCTTGAACTGTTTCCCTCGAGGTCGAAACCTTTGGCGATTCGTCTGCTGCTGCGACCCCTGAGGAGAATAAAAATATTGCGATGCATCCTGAACAGGCTGATGGGTGCGTCCAGTAATCGGCTGAGTCAGAGCATCCTCCTCCAACAAACTCTCCTCAATATCCACCGCTCGGTTCACTGCATCGATGAAGGTCGCAGGTGAACCAGACAAAACCATCCGGTACAGATCAGGCCTCAAGCCTTTCAAAAATTTGTTCCTCGTTGACCACAACGATGGAAAGAACCTCGAACTCCACGACACTGCGAAGTCTCATGCTTCCCTCCGCACTGTCCACAGAACACACTGACAGAACTATTGCTACCAGAACTCACCGAACCAGAGGAACTCGAACTAGATCGCTTCTTGAACTGTTTCCCTCGAGGCCTAAACTTCTGACGATTCGATGGCTGCGACCCTTGAGGAGTCTGAAACGATTGCGACACGTCTTGCACATGCTGAAAAATACGTACAGTCGTCGACTGAAATCTCACTAAAACTAAATCCATCTCGCCTATCTGTCTAGTCACATCCTCAGCCTCTGCCTGTCTCTCATGGCTTCGCAAAGGCTCATTCTGTTGAATACCCTCATCACTAGCCGAGGCCATAGACTCCTCAGCGGAACATCTTGCATTCCTACCTCTACCTCTCCTCGGCGGCATCTAAACAATCTCAGGGTAATATCTCACAGCAGATATATCACATAGACAGATAAAAGATCACATAAGTCACAGAGTCAATAAAAAATCAAATCAAAACTCTGTGCCTAGACTCGAGTGTGATCAAAAGAAATCGAGCTTATCCCAGTTTAAGCTCTAATACAAAAAATGTCAGGCTCCGTGCTAATAAAAAGAGAATATAGCACAATCAAGCACATAATCACGGAAGCGTAAAATCGGGCTTAAAAATTTTTTGAAAACATTTGGGCCTGAACTCAAAATCATCCTTCAAAATATTCATAAACAAAATACGAGTTAACTCAAACTCATACAAAGCAGGTAACAACAAGTCTCAAATCAAATATAAATCCCCAATTCAATAAAACACGGGGCATTCCCCGGTTCAATACATATAATAAAATAAACTGGGACTCAAGGAAACGGGGATCGACCAGCTGGCACTCCACTCGGTCCAGCTTGGTTATCTGAAGATCCTGCAAATGGGTAACGCAGACCCAAACAACACAAAAGCAGGAAAAGAAATACGAGGTCAAGCCTCAGTACGAAGAGCTATCAAAACAGCTAATCATGCAACATGCTATAATCAATGCCATGAAATGCATGAGGGCTATCAAGGATCGGATAGCTAGACCAGTGTATCAACTGGAAAATCATCACAATCAGCCTCTATACCTGCACGGTCTATCAACCGAGGAAATCATCAGTCCGTGAACTTCAGAGCCCGTCAGCCCATCACAGCTCGGTGGTAGACACTCGAATCCGGTAGTCACCACTCCGATGATAGCGTTGGACTTTTCAGGCACGACACATCTGTCGGCCAGTCACAACGTGGGTATCAATCAGGTCATCAATCAATCTGTCAATCAGGCTCAAGATTTATGCATGTATGCCAATCGATATTCAATTCACAATGCATATAATTCAATACGTGACAACAGAATGTACAACTCAAAAAATTCAACAAACTGTATCACGTAAGAGCACAGAATCACATCAGCAGATTTCATAACATCAATCACAGCCATGTCCACGCTCAAAGCTGTTAAATCTGCTCAATTCGTACCTCCAACGGCTGATATCTACCTCAACAGATTTACAAAGGCACGACACAAACAACTGAAGCAAGTCAGCTTCCTTCTGCTACGGCAATCACGGCAGGATACACCTAGAACTTCAAATCTGTTAAGGAAACTCAATAATTAACTCATAACTAGTTCAAATCTGAACTTCTCAACAATATTTCCTACGGCCAAGAACCTAACTCCGGTTCCACTTCTAAGCAAAGAACTAGCAGCTAATACTAAGCTTAGAATGGAAGGAAATCCTTACCCATAAGCTGAAACTAGCGGAAGAACTATCGAGTTCCACTGTACGAAGAAACCAGCAACTTCGCGATCCTCTCCAAGGTCGTTCTACAACTTCAATTGGGTAACAATCGGAAGAGAAACTCACAGGGAATCTAGCGCCACCAAAATCGCTCAAAAAACGGCGGAGAACGACGGCAATCGACGGGAAAAGAGTTACGGTAAACAGTAGCCAAACGAGGGTTTGAAGTTGAAGATGAGAAATATCAGGCTCTAAAATAATTCTAAATGTCGATCAAGACTTGTCTATATAACTCCATACAACAGCTGTTGATTTAATCTATCAGACGTTACTACAGTATAAATCTTACAACAGAAATCAGCTTTTCCTCTCAACAAAACCAGCAGCAACCATCAGACGTTTCATTCACAAAGGAACATCAAAACGACACCGTACCAACTAACTAGAACGACGCCGCAGCGCTACAACAGATGACGACAGATTCCTTTCTAAACAACCAACAGTCACGCTAACCAATTCAAACGAAGACGTAAAGGACACGTCACCTTCGCTGCCAACAGCAGAACAAAAGCGTTATACCAAAACGCTGCTTTCCAACTTATCAAAAAGGCGTCGCCTCACCATCAGCAGCTGGTCACTCAAACCAACAGCTGGTCGCTCGACTAAATCAATCCCTCACAATCGCAACTGCTGATTGTGCTAAAATATCAGCAGTCAACACCAAAAGGTTGACCAAAACGTGTCGCTTTCTCGTTAAATCTCGTGATTGCGCGCCTGCTGCCAGCAGATACCTCCTCAAGCGCTACTACTGAATAGAGAAACGACGACGCATCACTCATTCGCTACAGTAGATGTCTGAAATACGCTACAACTGATTTCACGAAACGACAGCGTTTTACTTCTAAACGCTAGGGAATCAGATTTCACCATAAATTCGAAATTCTAAAATCTGAAAACTCCAAATTCTAATTTCTCAATCCTCACATGTGTTCTCGTATGATGGTACACATATTGAAACTTCCGGCAAGAAGCGGAAGATGAAATTTGAATTCAGACACTTAAATGTATTTCTGGAAAAGTCCGTCACTGTGAAGGCTGGGTCCTTCGACGCAGTTACCCTTGAACGTTTTCTGATGATGGCTGCCATTAATGGAGGTATTCCGATTAACTGGAGCAAAGTTTTGTTCAATATTTTTAAAGATATGGTGATAGCAGGATCACGGCAAGCCAAGGGTTTTGCTGTTAGAGTAGATGCCCAACTAGCCAACTTGTGGCGTATGGGTTCATAGACTCTTGTATGAAACAATCTTTATATATGATATTCGCATTTATTCATTTGGCATTCTTTACTTTCATTGTGTTGTATAATGATTAACAATTGCGTTGAGTAAAGACCTAAAATACACCGAAGTGTATGTTAGATGTGATAGTGGGTATGACGGCTATCATGAAACACATCTAATAGTCACTGTGTATTCTGAACATGTTCCTACTCGATTGGGCCGTCAAAATGAGGATAAGGCCGCCCGAGCTTAAAACTAGTATCTGCGATGCGAAGTACCATGTTTCATTGGTAGAGAACATTGTGATGTTCTGAGCATGCAGATAGATAGTGACCTGGTGATCTATCGAACTACACTCGTTCGGATTTTCCAAGTGGCTACCATTTGTCGAGTGGATAAGTCCGAGGTCTTGGTTGTACTGATTAGTTCTCACGACTCGAAACGTCATTGAGACTCTACATGATAGGCGTCTCACTTTGACTCGTTTGCCGACTCACTTGGGGTCATCAGGCGGCGGGATTGGGTGAGACCCTGATGCATGTAGGAGTCGATGCATCGTTGTCGAGGATTCACCGCTCGCATACATGCGTGGATATCCTATGCTATCTGAGGGGATAATAGTGTATAAATCTCTGGCCAGAGTACTAGAAGTGTTTTAGGTAAATGTGTTTACCTAGTTCCACTCGCGATGTCACTATTTGATCTCCAAGATGTACGCATAGCTATCGGATCTATAGCGACTCTCGATTTACCAATGGTCGTTGATCTGATCGGGATATATGGATTGAAAGGACCGTACTGTACGCTAACCACGACCAACTCGTTCTTGCAGGCACTATCAGTGATACCTAGGGGATCATGGTGCGATGTTACTAGACGCTCTTACCATGATCCGTTGGGCAAGTCCGGAATTGTGATTCCGGAGCCGCAATGGTTGTGGGCCCACGGCTAGCTGTATCCCTGAACCATTGAGGGTCACACAAGTACTGGATTCGAGATTCCCGCACGGATACTGAGCTCAATGTGTTGAGCATGAGAAGAGGATTTTGGGGAGTGGGACTTCCTAAAAGTCAACAGGGGTCAAATCGGGATTTCCCGATGTTGAAGGGCAAAACGGTCATTTTGCACTGGGGTTCTGAAAAATAGTTTTTCAGATCATAGTATTCAGTTTTGGAAACTGAGTCGATCCGTCCGATCTGATCGGCGATCGGAGTTACGATGAAGTCTCGGTGATGGAGATGAACCGAATGTTCATCCGTTGGACCCGGGCCCGTTGGGCCGGATCCAAATCCATCACTAAGTCTATTTAATAGACATAGGCCTTAATCAACTCACTAGAGATACTAGACTACACAATTAACCCTAAACCTAGCAAGTGGCCGCCGCCCCCCTCCTCTCTAAACCCGCCGCCGCCGCTTCGAGTCGCCGGAATTTGTTCCGGCCAACTTGACGAGGAGAAACCGTCCGCGCCGATCTCGTCAGGCCTTCTAGTGCAGGCTGACGAAGGAGTCTCGTTTCCGATCGTGGACCGGATTG
>KV011792.1:203676-224662 GCA_001598015.1 Dorcoceras hygrometricum
TCGAAACGTCATTGAGACTCTACATGATAGGCGTCTCACTTTGACTCGTTTGCCGACTCACTTGGGGTCATCAGGCGGCGGGATTGGGTGAGACCCCGATGCATGTAGGAGTCGATGCATCGTTGTCGAGGATTCACCGCTCGGTAAGTCCGAGGTCTTGGTTGTACTGATTAGTCCTCACGACTCGAAACGTCATTGAGATTCTACATGATAGGCGTCTCACTTTGACTCGTTTGCCGACTCACTTGGGGTCATCAGGCGGCGGGATTGGGTGAGACCCCGATGCATGTAGGAGTCGATGCATCGTTGTCGAGGATTCACCGCTCGCAGACATGCGTGGATATCCTATGCTATCTGAGGGGATAATAGTGTATAAATCTCTGGCCAGAGTACTAGAAGTGTTTTAGGTAATGTGTTTACCTAGTTACACTCGCAATGTCACTATTTGATCTCGAAGATGTACGCATAGCTATCGGATCTATAGCGACTCTCGATTTACCAATGGTCGTTGATCTGATCGGGATATATGGATTGAAAGGACCGTACTGTACGCTAACCACGACCAACTGGTTCTTGCAGGCACTATCAGTGATACCTAGGGGATCATGGGGCGATGTTGCTAGACGCTCTTACCATGATCCATTGGGCAAGTCCGGAATTGTGATTCCGGAGCCGCAACGGTTGTGGGCCCACGGCTAGCTGTAGTCTCTGTCAGCAGAGATGTTGGAACAAGAGGCAGCGGTAGTGAAAGTCGGAGAAGAGTTGATAAGAGTGGATCAAAGAGAAAACGATCCAGTGGTAGTGGTGAGTCGTCGGTACGTAGTATATTTTATGGACCGTATCTTCCGCCTAAACGAGACGCCGAATATTGGATCACGGGGAAGAAACAATTTTAGGATATTTTCTTTCAGTTCTCCTTGTCCAAATATTTTGTACGATTGATTGTTCATGGAATTTAGAATTCAAGCAGACCTTTGCGCAATTTATTTTTGCCTATATATTTAAGTCATAAGGCTGCTAAGTTTTGTCATCACCAAAAAGGGGGAAATTGTTAAGATAAAATTTATTAGTTTTGGTGATAACAAAATAAGACAGTGCTAAATTCAAGATATCATCTGGATAGTCAGACGTTGAAGATTATCAACTACGTATTTGGAGCTAAGTATATTTTAGACGTTGGGTTGATCTTCAGCTGTTGGTTATCGAGTGGAATAATTCAGATATCAGATTGAGTTATTATTTCAGATGTAATACCTTTTCAGATGTTGAATCGACCAGGAAGTTATCGGGTTGAAATATCTCAGTTGATGAGTAGACCTTTAGATGTTGAGCTAAATATTTTCAGACGTTGAATATATACGGGTTATCAGATTCTGGTATGGATTCAGACGTTGACTACAGTTGATTTGGATTCAGATGTTGGGTATCTACTTTGAAGTATATTCAGACGTTGGGTATCTATTTCAGAAATAGTGACGTCATCTCAGTTATTGAAGTTCAGAAGACGTGACGTCACTCCTTGTTGTCAGGCCGTTGTTTTGAAATAGATTTGGCTTTTGGGATGAGTTCATATTTTGGGAACAGTGTATTCAAAAGTGAGCTACAGTGGGAGATCTATTGTTGGAAGCATAGAGCATTCAGTTTTGAGTAACAGTTTGTGATCGATTGTTTCAGTTGCGAGTATCTCAGTAGTAAACAGTATCTATTCAGTTATTTCAGAAGTTCAGTATATTCAGCCACTGAGATTCAGTTATTGTTGATTTGATATCAGACGCAATTATTCGGGTGTTAACGTTAGCAAAACTACGTCGTTTGGATAAGTTGAAACGACAGCGTTTGGTTTAGCGCTAAAATTCAGACGTTGAGTTATGCGTGGATTCAGCTGTTGGTTAGCATTCATATGTTGAAGCCATCGATCGTTGGAACCAGCCATTAGGAAGTATTCAGATACATTGTATTCGTCAATTTACAAAAAGGGAATAATTCAGATGTCAAGACAATATCTCAGTAGTTGTAGCCAGATGTTACAAATCATTCAGCTGATGGAATAACTCAAGTGTTAAAGCACTCAGCTGTTGCAAATATTCAAGTATCTATTCTGCTGCAACTTCACAAACAACGATGAGAGAAATTAAGGGAAAACATTCAGGTGCAAATGATGAACTGATTCAAACGCAATCAATGTTCAAATTGGCAAGAATCAATGGTGAAGATTGAATCGTACATATGCCTGGAATTAAGGAGACAACATCAGTACTATTTTGGGTAAATAGTACACAATATACAGAGGACGTTATACGGTGTTTGCACAATTTTGGAAAGACGGCATTTTAGCTCAGACGAAGCGCAATTTATCATTGTAGTGGAGCAGAATATGCGATGGACATTTATTCAAAAGGATTTTGTTTCCTTGGGTGAATTTAATGACCGTTGGAGGACGAAGAGTATAAATAGCTGGAATTTAGATTGAAGAAGTACTCTCTTGCTCTCGGCTGTTACACTCTCCAACACTCTGTTATTCAAAGTCTTCATCTCTCTCGAGCTTTTCATCTATCGACATTATCTTTCAAAAGCTCGAACAGTCACTGGATATTCACACAGAAAGATTATTCAAAGTCCAGTACTCAAACTTGAAGAACATCACAATGTAAGCTATCACAGAAAATACCTTCGAGTCATCTTCTGGTTCACCTTGTTGAATCGAGTTTCTTAGTTTAAGATTTGCACTCAAAAATCATTTGTATTTCACTGTCATATTATATTGAGTCTGTAAAGAACTGGCTTTGTGAAGCAGTTCGAAAAATATCAGTGTTTGTAAACAGCAGTTGCGTCTGTTTTTTGTTTGGTGTTGCTAGGAGTTCACCTGGAGCGAGGCTAGGTGACCGGGTGTTTGCAGAAGGCCTGTAACCATCAAATATTCTAGTGGAACCTTCCTGAAAAGGAAGAAGGGGAGACGTAGGATATTAATATCCGAATTTCCATAAACAAACTCTTGACTCTACACTTTTACATTACTGCATTTATTTATTGCTTTAACTATTCACTGTTTGATTGGCTTATTTCCGCACATATATTGTTAGCCAAGAAATCAGCGTTTGGACTGAGATATCTTAAATCTGTTAACTCGGATTTAAGTTAAGCGGGTTCTTGTAAATTTGTTTTAAAAAGGTTTCGAAAATTTTAAAATACTAGGAGTTCATTCACCCCCCCCCCCCCTTCTGAACTCCTACAGCTGTTTTTCGAGCCATATTAATCCTATCAATCGTAGACTATGCGTTACCGGGACGGAGGACTCGAGATGGGACGATCAAACCTTGTAATCAAACAAGAACACCCAAAAAAAGATGAAGCTTGAGCAAGGTGGGAGGGAGACGGCTTGAGTATGGAGGGGACGACTAGGTGTTTGAAATTAGGGTTGCTAGGGAATGACTAGTGTACCAAAAGACCTCTCCAAGGATAATTTAAGTTAGGAGATAAAAGATTTTTCCCTCCTTAACCCTCCCTAATTTAAAATATTGATTAAAACTCACAAATCCAACCTTGAATTCCTAATTTTCGTAATAAAAAATCTCCAAAATTTTAAAGTATAGAAAATCTCATTAAAATAGTCCGTATAGGTGAAAAAGGGTTCCCTTGCCCTATAAACATAAAAATCTTATTTTTTGTAAATACTGCTTAAAATAATAAATTTTAAATCTTAAAAAAATGAGGGCTTAAAATCAAAATAAACTTACACCTCGGTCGTCCCCAGTCTCGTCAATGCGTCCGAAACTCAAACAGGATAATAAAATGACATAAGCATCTTAGACATAGAAGTTACCACATAATCACATAAAATGACAAATAATTTTCTACAAATAATTTCTCCCTAGTCATGCACTCATTCTCACGTAATCAGGATTTTTGGGCGTTACAACTCTCCCCTTATAGAAATCTCATCCCCGAAATTAAGTTACGTACCGAAAAGCTCTGGATAGCGCGTCTGCATATCGCCTCAGTCTCCCAGGTAGCCTCATCCTCTGAGTGATTCTGCCGCCGAACCTTGACCATCGGAATACTCCACGCTCTAATTCTGTGCTCCTCTCAGGCCAAGATATGAAGTGGTCGCTCCTCAAAAGATAGATCCGGTGCTAACTGAAGCGGCTCAAAATCCAGCACATGCGACGGATTAGGGACGTACTTCCGAAGCATCGAATATGAAACACATGATGCACCACTGACAGACTGGGTGGTATTGCTACCTGATACACCAACGTACCAACCCTCTCCAATATCTCGAATGGCCCAATAAACCTTGGACTGAGCTTGACTCTCCGGCAAAAACGCATCACGCCTTTCATGGGCGATATCCTCACGAATAAGTGATCCCCTACAGCCAACTCCAGGTCTCGTCGTCTACGATCGGCATAACTCTTCTGACAACTCTGTGCTGTCCTCATCCGACCTCATATCCTGGTCACAATATCTGTTGTCTGCTGCACCAGCTCTGGTCCAGTCAATACTCTCTCGCCAACCTCGTCCCAGTGCACAGGAGATCGACACCTCCTCTCGTACAGAGCCTCATATGGAGCCATCCCAATCGACGCCTGAAAGCTATTATTGTACGTGAACTCTACCAAGGGCAATCTAGAATCCCGCGTACCCTGAAAATCTATCACACATGCTCTCAGAAAATCCTATAGAATTTGGATGACTCTCTCCGACTGGCCATCTGTCTGTGGGTGAAAAGTTGTACTGAACGACAACGTAGTCCCCAGCGCAGCATGCAAGCACCTCTAGAATGCAGATGTAAACCTGGTGTCCCGATTTGACACAATAGAGACTGGTATGCCGCAGCCTAACAATCTCCCTAATGTATAGCTCTGCATATTGCGTCAAGGTGAAAGTGGCCTTCATCGGTAGGAAATGTGTGGACTTGGTGAGTCGATCACCAATCACCCAAACTGTCGTGTAGCCTCTGGGACTCCTGGGTAATCCAACCACAAAATCCATCGTGATGTTCTCCCATTTCCACTCAGGGATAGGGAGCGGCTGTAGTAACCCTGCTGGTCGCTGGTGCTCTGACTTGACCTGCTGACAGGTCAAACACTTGGATACGAATTGCCTGATGTCCTTCTTCATCCCTAGCCACCATCAAAGAGTCTACAAATCTCTGTACATCTTCGTACTCCCTGGGTGAATGGAGTACGTCGATGCATGGGCCTCTGATAAAATCTCAGCTCTCAACTGCTCAGTGTTCGGAACCCACATACGTCCTCTGAAACGAGTGATCCTATCCTCGAATGTATACAATCCCCGGCCTCTGGCCTCATCTATCTGTATCCACTACTGTAACTGCTCGTCAGTGGCCTGACCATATCTAATCCGATCTCGAAGCGTTGGCTGAACTATGAGTGCTGCTAGACTCGGTGCACATCCTTCTGGACAAAACTCCAATCCAAACCTCTGAATCTCAGTCTGTAGTGGTCGCTCGACTGATAAGAATGCCACCACTGAAGTCTTCCGGCTCAAAGCGTCTGCTACCACATTAGCTTTACTCGGGTGGTAGCTAATGTCACAATCATAGTCGTTAACTAACTCCAGCCATCTGCGCTGCCTCATATTCAACTATTTCTGGGTGAAGAAGTACTTGAGGCTCTTATGGTCATTGAAAATCAGACATTTCTCACCGTACAAGTAGTGTCTCCAAATCTTCAGTGCGAACACTACTGCTGCAAGATCCAACTCATGCGTCGGATAGTTCTGCTCATAACTCTTCACCTGTCTCGACACATACGCAATGACTATGCCACCCTGCATCAGAACTGCACCAAAATCTCTCATGGAAGCATCTGTATACACCACAAACTCCTCCTGCTCCACTGGCATCGCTAAGACTGTCGCTTAAGTGAGGGCCTCTTTCAATTGATCGAAGCTCCTCCGACACTCGAGACTCCACACATACTTTGCATTCTTCTTGGTCAGGGCTGTCAAGGGCACTGAAATCGAAGAGAAGCCCTTGATGAAATTACAGTCGTATCCGGCTAAACCCAAGAAACTGTGATCTCTACTGAATTCTTTGGAATTCCCCCAGTTCTGTACTGCCTCCACCTTGATGGGTCGACTGAAGTCCCATATCTAGAAATGATATGCCCGAAAAAAGCCACATGCTCAAGCCAAAACTCGCACTTGCTGAACTTAGCATACAATTTGTGCTCTCTCAGAGTCTTCAGTGTGGTCTGCAAATGCTGTCTATTCTCCTCTAACTCCTCGAGTAGACCAATATGTCACCGATGAATACGATTATGAACTGGTCTAAGTACTGACTGAAGACCCGGTACATCAAATCCATGAAGATTGCTGGGGCATTCTTCAGTCCAAACGGCATTACCAAAAACTCGTAGTGGCCGTAACGCGTCCGAAATGTAGTCTTGGACACGTCCTCCTCTGACTCACAACTGATGGTAACCAGACCTCAAATCATTCTCGGAGAAGACCGAAGCTCCCTGCAACTGATCAAACAAATCCTCGATCCTCGGGAGTGGGTACTTCATCTTCACTGTAACTCGATTCAACTCTCGATAGTCGATGCACAACCTCATACTGTCATCCTTCTTCTTCACAAACAGTACTGGTGCGCCCCATGGAAAAAAGCTAGGGCGAATAAACCCCTTGTCGAGCAACTCCTGAATCTGCTCGTTCAGTTCCTTCATCTCGGTAGGAGTCAGTCGGTATGGCGCCTTAGAGATAGGCACTGTACCTGGCACCAGCTCAATCGAAAACTCCACCTCTCTCCGGTGGAACTCCCACAACGTCATCAGGGAAAACATCTGCAAAGTCCCTGACTACCTCCACATCAGACAGTAAAGGGCCTGCTGAATCTCTTGAAGTGGTAACACTGGCCAAGAACACCTGATATCCAAGCTCAACTAGCTTCCTGGCTTGCAGAAAAGAGATAAGTTTGGGCTTCCGCGGTCTCCTCGCTGATTCAAAGAGGAAAGTCTCCTGCCCTGGCGGCTTGATCGTCACTGACCTTCGCTGGAAATTAAGCACTTCTCCATTCTCCGTCAACCAGTCCATAACTAGAATGAGGTCAAATCCTGACATCGGCAAAACGATCAAGTCGGCCCTGACTTCATGATCCTGGAACATCATCACCAAAACCTGGACAACACTGACCGTCGATATATCTCCCGCCAGGATCGTCGTTGCGAGTGCCACACCCAAGCTCTCTGGAATAATACCCATCCTCTGAATGAATGCACTTGAGAAGAACAAGTGAGTCATCCCTGAATCTAACAAGGCAAGAGTAGTGACACCCAGAACACGGATCTCACCTGAAATTGAAACGTCATACGGACACGCATTTACAATCAATTTAGATTTCCATAATCAGTTTAGATGCCTAAAACATATCTAGGTTCGCTTGTCCTACCCATCTAAGTTCCCAAAGCAAGTTCTAGAAGGTCTACAGTTCTACTAGATTCACCCCAACAACCTAAGGCATAGAGTCTTCTAACGGTACTCTACTCAAATTGCAATTAAGAACACATCAACTACCAAAATTCCTAGATTGCGGAAACGATGAAAATTCTAAAGCAGAATACCTATGATCAGCGTCGTGTCTAGGTCTGCAGCCTCCGCATGAATCACGTAAACATGAACTTGGCATGTATCTTATTAGGGCAATCCATAGAAATATGCCCCGGTTCCTTGAAATAATAGCACCTGCCTGATCCTGCCATGCATGGTCCCGGGTTCTTCTTATGGCACTCCTTGCACACTGGCGTCCCTCCAGGTGGCACCGTGCGCTAATCACAGATTAAATACTCATTTAATCTTAATTACACGAAAGTATTAAAAATATGGGCTAAAATTTTTCCGAATTTGGGCCTGATCCAAAATTATCATTCAAAATAAGTTCATAATCAAAATAAGGATCTAAACTCCAAATCCAAACAATATCACATAATATGAACATGCAATAAATCAAATACCGATTCCCAAACATAAATAAAGGCACAGGACATACCCTGGCTCAATCTATCAATACATAGTTATAACTGGAAATCAAATCAAAATGGGGATCGACCCGCTGAAGCTCCACTCTGTCCAGCTTGGTTACCTGAAGAATCTGCAATGGCCACCATAGACCACCGCAGCCCAAACAAAGCAGGGAAAATAAACGAGGTCAAAACCTCAGTACAAAGAGCACTCATAAAACAGCAAATCATAAAACATGCAATATTCACATCATGATATGCATGAGGCTGTCAAGGAAATTCGGTCATCTAGGCCAACAACTCAGTTGGCATATCTCAATTGAGCCTCAAACACCACGCACAGCCAATCAGCCGGTAGAAATCATCGGTGTGTGATCTTCAGGTCCGTCGACCATCACAGATCAGTGGTCTTCAAGCACGACGACTCAGCCGGTCACCACCCCGATGATAGCATTGGACCTTTCAAGCGCGACAACTCAGCCGTCCGATCACAATGCTAGCTCGACTCGGGTCATCAATCAATCATCAGGCTCAATATGTATGCATGAATGCCTGGAATATCAATTCAACGTAAATAGAACAAGTAAATCACATAACAACCAAGTCAGATCTGGTCACGTAAACACCAAGATCATCACATTCAGATCATGCTGGAATATTCACATGCTTATGTCCAAACCTATTTAAATAAGCTCAATTCGTACCTCAAAAACTCAGTTTCTACCTCGACAGATCACGCAGAACACAGCTCCAACAGCCTGCTCAAGTCTGCTATTCGCGACTCCTCAAAGGCTCAACGGATAATTCCTACAAGCCCAAATCTATCAAGATATCTAACAATCAGCTTACACCAAAGCTCAACCAGCTTATAACTAAAGCTGCGTAGCCTAAATAAACTAACTCAACTCAACAGAGCACTGCCCAGTTCTAAATCGAAGCTTAAAATGAGAAGGAATCACTTACCCAAAAGCTCTAAAGAAACAGAAGAACCACTGAACAACAATAGCAAAGTTATCGAACTCTGCAACTACTTCGTGCTCATTCAACTCGTAGATCTAAAGCTCCAAACTGGTATCAATCAAAAGCCCTAAGAAAGGCGAGCTCAGTGCCACCAATCTTGCTCCAAACGACAGCGTAAATCGACGGCAATCGACAGAGAAAGGTTCGAATG
The DNA here is from genome assembly GCA_001598015.1 of Dorcoceras hygrometricum. NCBI lineage: Eukaryota > Viridiplantae > Streptophyta > Magnoliopsida > Lamiales > Gesneriaceae > Dorcoceras > Dorcoceras hygrometricum. The sequence continues at coordinate 212,830 of KV011792.1, forward strand.
AACAGTACTAATCGAGGGTTCTCGGGGAAGAAGATAAGAAAATATCGGGTTCATAATTCTCTATGTGTTGATCGACACTTATATTTAAATCCCCAAGTCAAAGCTACAGTGAAAGTCAATCACCGACATATTAAGATCTCAGCGCCATTCAGATCTCAGCACTACTCAGATCTGGCTCCGCCATCTCAGATCTGACCTCGCTACGCTATACTAGCACACCAACATTTAACGACGTCGCTCTACTAATCAAAACGACGTAGCGTAGGGGTCCCTCTCAAAACAACAGATCTCGCATAAAAGACCCACTCGCGAACATCTAGATCTGGTCAAATCTGAAATCATTAAACCGAACCGGTCTACACCAACTCCAGAACCAGACCGGTCCACACAGTAACGTTGACCAACACTTGACTTTCTCCAAAAATACGCGCGCATCAGCTCACTCTCCCTGAACAGATTTCGATACTCAAATCTGACTGTCACCAAACGACACCGTATCTCTTATACTTAAAACGATATCGTTTTACTTCCGATTCAAGGAAAATTGCTCAAACACTCGAGGGCTATCTCAAATCTGATTCTTGCTGGCACTTATGTGGGAATCCTAATAACTTAACTTCTCCAAGCCACCCGATAACGAACAACAGTCCACATCTGATCTGTCCTACGCCAAATCTGAAAATCCGATGGTTAACTTCTCAATTAGCTAATCCTCATCCAAATCTGATTAATCGATTAAACATCAATTAAAAATTTCTAGTCCTCACAGGCCCTCTGCTGCTGCGGCCTCTGCTGGCCCTGTGGTCTGTGCTGTTGTGGCACCTGAGGAGTTGGGCCCTTAGGAGGCCCCTGATATGGTCTCTTCGCTGGTTGCTGTGAAGACTGTCCCCTCTCGGGCTGCTGCAACTACCTCTTTCGCTGAAAGTCATTCTCAAATCCTTCCGGACCCTCTCTGACCGGTAAGCTCGGTTAACTGCCGCCATGTACGTCGCCACGTCTGCCATGTTGACATCGTGGCGGATGTCTGGTCTCAACCCACTTATAAAATGCCTCAACTTCTCACTCTCCACCAGCACGATCGAGGGCACAAAGTGACACTCCGATTCAAACTGCCGGACATACTCGGCTATAGACTTGTCTCCCTGGTGGAGACTCATGAACTCCCTGATCAACTGACTCCGGGCGTCCATAGTAAAATATTTCTCGAAGAAAATGACCTTGAACCTATCCCAGGTCAGGTCCTCCAGCACCAATCCAACCACTGCACCCTCCCACCAGAGTGCTGCGTCTCCCTTCATCATGAAGATGGCACAACGCACCCTGTCGGTATCCTGAAGACCCATATAGGAGAAGATGGTACCCAGAGAACGGATCCACTCCTCAGCAACAAGCGGATATATAATACACAAAAACTCCTTGGGTCCCTGCTTGCGGAACCGCTCAGCATGTCCTCCTCATGAGACTTCACGGATTGCTCCGACTGCCTCTCTAGCATCTTAGTGATCCCAGCTAGCATGTCCACGCTAGCCCTTTCATATGCCGTCATCTGCGGAGGTGGGGTAGGAGGAGGTGCATCATCATCCTGATGATCTCTAGCATGTTTGGGAGGCATATTGGCACACAAACCCTTCACGTAATTCCATGTTCATGACTAGGCGTCTAACTCTTAAACTCATAAGGTAAAACTAATGCAGAAATAGAACATGCATCATGCGAAAATAAATATGAATCGTAAAACCCTAAAACTTACAGGCTGACAGTGCGACTTCCGAGCTCCACGCAGCAGGCTAGTACCCCACCAGAACCCCCACTTTGATACCAACTGAAACGAACCGTACGCTAGAAATTTCTTTTTGAAATAAAATGGGGAATAAAAATTTTAAAATACAGTTCGACCCTTAAAATATTTCCTCACATCACCTTAAAACATAAATAAATAAAAATCTCCAAAATTTAAATCACTCATGCTGGCTAGAAATCAGAGTAAGTAGAAGTTGCGGAAAACTAAACATGTTTGGAAAGAAATATCTGAAAATGGCTCATAACATAAATAAAGACATCTGAGTGGTCACGGGGTAGCGGCTGCAGCGGGCGCTCAGATATCCTCACCGCCAGTAGGGATAAAATCAACTGCAGTATCACCTGCACCATTTAACCTAGTGAGCCTAAAGGCCCAGCATGATCTATCTGATAATAAAAAAGTACGTATAATAAAATCGCATGCAAGCACATAATTATCTTAAAATAACTTAAAAACATGCATGCATGAATGATCGTAAATCATGGCATTGAAAATCATCATAATATTGCATGAACATATATCATAACATTATGAGGCATGAACATAACATAACGTAACATAAAAGGGTGTATGAGTCATATCCATGAAGTGTGAGCATACATTAACGATTGATTAATAATAAGAAACCAACGTACGTGGCGATGCGGTTCACCCGACCTTACTCGGGATCCCACACACCTCTATGCTGCCACTTCACCATTCCGTGAACACATGGATCCACAAGCTCATTATAATATTAACAGAGGTTCATCGGGCCCGGTATCTTGATTCCGCTCATCATTACTTTGCCACAAATCACTTCAATCCCTTAAAAATATTTTGTTTTTCTTTCATGCCTTAACATTTCATAAAGATTCGATGATGCGTGTACGTCATAAAACATGTAATTTGAAAGGCTTAGCCTATCAATATATATTTAATTTCTTTCATTAAACAAATGCATCGTCATATACCTAAAATATTACATATATAATTAAATATATATTTATGAGCTTCTACGTTTTCTCCTCCGGTCAAGGATTGGTTCAAGTGACTGGTCCACTAACTCTAAGCCCAAAAGCCTAAACTTAAATATTAAATAAAACTTAACCTTAATCTTGACTTGGCCCATTAAACTCAAATTAACCTTTAAAATTGGTAAAAATACTGGGTCCTTAAATCTTAAAAATTAGACACTAAATTTGACAAATACCACTCCCATTGACTAAAAATCGTACTTTAAAATTTAAAACAAACATTAGGACCATAAAAAGATTTTGACTTTAAAAGTTTGACTTAAAAAATATTCGGCCCAATACGCTAAATATTAGACTTTAAACTTTAAAATAAAAATACATAGTCCAGGAATAAAATAATTCGGACCCAACTTAAAATATTTGACCCGACCCTTGACTGACCCGACCCGATCCAGCCCAGCCGGCCCAACCGAACCATACAAGCCCATGCAAAAACCCTAGCACCGCGCCTCCTACCACTCGCGACTACGGCTCTTTGTTCGACTTGCTCCGGCCGCCCATGGCTGCGACCTAACCATGGCTCGCACCATGGCCTGAATGGTTTGGTCGAACCACAAACTGGATGGCATCGCGTGCCGCTCGCATACGGCCATTCAACTCGGCTGCCCCTTGGCTTAACCATGACCGAGCCACCTCCCTCTCATCCACGGACCACCACTAGACCACCTAGACTCGAACCGCCCATGACCGAAAACATCAAAGAAACAAGTCATATGTGTGGTAAAGTTATGATGCGTGCATGAATCGCGTACAACAAACGTAGATGAAATAAAATCACATACAAATCATGCAATCATAATTTATAATACGATTTAAATGGTGAGAAAAGGGAGAATTGAGCATGTCTTTTGAAGAATTTACGTAGACTACACGTTACCGGGACGGAAGACTCGAGATGGGACGATCAAACCTTGAAATCAACCAAGAACATCCAAAAAATGATGGAGCCTGAGTAAGGAGGGAGGGATACGGCTTGAGTATTGAGGGGAGGACTAGGGTTTCAAAATTATGGTTGCGAGGGAATGACTGGTGTACCAAAAGACCCCTCCAAGGATAATTTAAGTTAGGAGATATAATATTTTTCCCTCCTTAACCCTCACTAATTTAAAATTTTGATTATAACTCACAAATCCAACCTTGACCTCCTAATTTTTGTAATATAAAATCTCCTAATTTTTAAAGTATAGAAAAACTCATTAAAATATCCCGTATAGGTGAAAAACGGGTTCCCCTTGCCCTATAAACATAAAAATCATATTTTTCGTAAATGCTGCTTAAAATAATAAATTTTAGCTCTTAAAAATTTGAGGGCTTAAAAATCTAAATAAACTTACACCTCGGTAGTCTCCAGTCTCGTCCACGCGTCCGGAACTCAAACAAGCTACTAAAATGACATAAGCATCTTAGACATAGAAGTTACCACATGATCACATAAAATGACACATAATTTTCTAAAAACAATTTTCCCCCTAGTCATGTACTGATTCTCACGTAATCAGGATTTCTGGGCGTTATAATATCATTTTCCGATTGACTGAGCTGGAAATCTCTATACATGATGATGAACAGAAGCAAAGAGGGACTTTTTTGAACACCATTTCTATTGAATCACAACGCTTTGAACCTTGACATACAAAGAATTCTTCAACCAATCTCATGCTACATACTATTACGCTGCAGAATTCATGTCGCTCAAAATCTCACTGTTCATCATCACCTTACTTAAAACCTACACTCAAAAGCCTTACATTTATTCATTCGTGTAGTAACCACTCTGTAATATTGTGTAATGATTGTAAATAAAAAAAAAGTGCCTAGAAAGCGTGAAAGCTTAAACAGCTTAGAAGCTGTCATTGTATTTGCAGAACATATTACGCATCTGTTTCTGTCGTGGTATTGCTAGGAGTTCTTGCATCTTGTGTTAAGATAAAATTATAAGTTTTGGTGATAACACAAACAAGATAAAGAACTGAATTTAAGACTATCAGATTTGGACTATAAGTAATCGTTTTAAGGACTTAACCGATTAGGCGTTTCTTTCAGTTCAGTTCAAAGGCTTATCTAACAGATTAGATTAGAGCAACTCAGATCAGGATAGAATCTATTCAGTTCAGCTCAGAGGCTTCTTCTACATATCAGACCAGATCAGAGGCTTCTAAGGAACAGAACATGTTTAGTAATCTTTTTGTTTGGTTTTTGCAGTTCAGATCTCAGCAGCAGCGGAAGCAGATGCTATTCGTAGAGAGGCATTTGAGATAAGAAAAAGATATGGTTAAAGAGAGAAAAAGGGAAAAATTCGTAAAGGAGAAAGATCTTAAAGATTATATATACGAAACATCTTGGAGCTGATTTCAGCTCACATCCGAAGAAGATTTCAGCTCAGAAACAGATTTCAGATCACAGCTTTAGATCTTAACAACTATTTGGTCCACAGGATTCAACGATCAAAATTAAAGCATATAAAGCCTTTAAGACAAATTGGATTAAAGATATTCAAGATCAGAGCCATTTAGAGTATATCGTACAGAACGCAGAGTTGGTACAGTCGATTTTTACCAATTCTGGCTATAAGGTATACTAAGCTCTGACAACAGCAGACAAACCTCAACTCAGCATTAATGGCACAATTAATGCTCTGTAAGATGAAGGTATTCAAATAAGGTTTGCATCTATTGGCTCATTTAATGACCGTTGAAGATGGATGTATTTATATAGCTGAAGTGGCTCAAGTAGAGAGAGTTCTTCTTCTGATTTTCCGACGTCCGACTTTGAAGCTCTCGATACTCGATCTCTCAACTCTCGGGATAATATTTCTAGTCTCAATCTATTTTGATATCCAGCTCTCAATCTCTAAGAACAATCCTTGAAGCTTTTCAATTCTTAATCAGAAATTAACCTTCGAGATTTCGTTCTGGTTTACATTAGCAAACTAATCTTATTGTATAAGAAACCAGAAGTTTTATAAATTCTGTTAGTTTTGTATTCGTTGAAATATTCAGATCAGACTCTGTAAAGAACATGTGACTTCAATCAGTTCGAAAATACTTTCGTTTGTAATCAACAGAGGAGTCTGCCTTGTATTTGGTTGCTAGGAGGTCACTTTAAGCGAGGCTTAAGTGAGTGGGTGTTTGCAGATGATGTAACCATCAAAGTATTCTAGTGGAACTGTCAGACCCCGTGCTAACCAACAAAGATTAGTAATATAATTAATCACATAATCGCGGAAGCATAAAATTAGGGCTAAAAATTTTTTCAAATGTTGGGCCTGAACAGTAAAACATTAATTCAAAATATTCATACTCAAAATAGAATTTAAATCTAACTCCGACAACATCAGGCAACTCAAATAAATTCCAATACAATAGATCCCCAAATACAGTAAAACTCAGGGCATCCCCTGGTACAATAAATAATAAATACACTGGGACTCTATCAAGATGGGGGTCGACCTGTTGGCACTCCACTCTGTCCAACCTGGTTACCTGAAGAACCTGCAATGGGCAACACAGACCCAAGGGACACAAAAGCAGGAAGAGAATACGAGGTCGACCCTCAGTACGAAGAGCACTAAGACAAAAGCAAATCATAAACATGCAGTATCTTAAAACATGAAATGCATGAGGGCTGTCAAAGGATCGGTCAACTAGGCCAATAAATCAGCTGGAAAAAATAGGCGAAACCTGCAATGGGCAACACAGACCCAAGGGACACAAAAGCAGGAAGAGAATACGAGGTCGACCCTCAGTACGAAGAGCACTAAGACAAAAGCAAATCATAAACATGCAGTATCTTAAAACATGAAATGCATGAGGGCTGTCAAAGGATCGGTCAACTAGGCCAATAAATCAGCTGGAAAAAATAGGCGAGCCTCTATACCACGCATGGCCAATCAGCCGGTGGAAATAATCGATCCGTGATATTCCGGTCTGGCCACTCAATTAACCATCACAGCTTGGTGGTATTCAGACACGACGAATCAGTCGGTCACCACTCCGATGATAGCATTGTGCCTTTCAGGCGCGACACACCTGTCGGTCGGTCACAATGTGGCTCTCAATCGGTTCTCAATCAAATCTCAGGCTAAAGATGTATGCATAAATGCCAGTAAATTCAAATCTGATTTGAGCATGCATAACTCACGCAAAACATAACATAATAATCATACAGTGAGCCAATCTGTTCACGTAAATCATCGAATTCACAGAATACAGTTCATGCCTCAAAATACTAACACGCTTATGCTCAAAGCTGTTAACAGAAGCTCAATTCGTACCTAAATACTCAGCTTTTACCTCAACCAGATCTCACCAGAGCACGGCAATCTCAGCCTGCTCAAATCTGCTTCCTTGCTGGTCTCAACAAACACAGTAGGAACTGCCTGGGAGCTCAAATCTGTCAAGGCATCTCATAATTCAGCTCAAATCTGAACTTCTATAACTTACTGCCTACGGTCAGAACTTAAATCTGGTTCTACCTCACATCGTAGGCTCTAACAACTAGAACTAAGCTAGAAACGATAAGAAATAACTTACCCAGAATCTCAAACGAACTGAAGAACTCTCGGGTCAACTACACGAAAATCTACGAACAACGCAGTTACTTCGCGCTCCTCCCATGCATCGATCTACAACTCCAGACTGGTATAAATCGAAAGGCCTAAGCAAGACGAGCTCAGTGCCACCAGTCTTACTCCAAACCACGGCGGAAATCGACGGCGATCTACCGGAGAAGGGTTCGGTGAACAGTAACTATCAAGGGCTAGCGAAGAAGGATATAGGGAATGTCGGGGTCGAAAAATACGCTAAGTGTCAATCAGCACTGATATCTAAATCCCTAGGTCTAACGCTATAGTGAAAGTCAATCACCGACATACTCAGATCCGAGCTTACTCTAAGGAAAAAGTCCTTGAATCTGAATCCAGCGCTAACTCAAGTCTGGTCTCAGCGCTACCGCTAACGCGCTACTAAACAATACGGCGTCGCATCAGGAGTTCCCGATAACACTAGCAAAACGACGTCGCACTGGCGAAACAGATCCCAACACTCAGATCTACTCACGCTCACTCAAATCCGGTCAACACTAAAAACATTAACTAACACGTGGCATCTCCTCGATGACTCTCGCATATGTTCTCGCCCGCTACCAGATCCCACTCGCTAGCACCACATCTGACTACTCAAATCTGAATTCTTTCCAGAATCAGATCTCGATAAAAACACTTATTAAAACAACTCCAAATTCGATGCAGATTTCACCCGATAGCGACCAGAGACTCAAAGCTGATCAGCTCTACGTCAAATCTGAAAAATCACCAACCAGATTCGACCAAAATTCTCAAATCTGAATTTCGATAATCACGTCTATCGTGACTAATCCTCAACCAAAATTGATTAATCACTAATTACCGAATCTCAATCCTCACATTTTCCCCACCTTAAGAGATTTCGTCCTCAAAATTAAAGGTAAAGACATGGTGGAATCAACAAAACACCAAAACCAGAGCACAAAACACTATCAGAACACTAAGCAATATCCAGAAATTGCCTGGAATACTCACTGTCAAAGCTCAAACAAATGAGGCCACTCTTGTCTCATATTTTCTTCCACCTCCTAGGTAGCTTCCTCTCGGCCATGCTTACTCCATTGGACCATCACCAACGAAATATTCTTATTCCTCAACTGCTTCTCCTTTCTATCTAGAATCTGTACTGGATACTCAACATAACTCAAGGTCTGATCCAGCTCCACTTCATCGGTTCTCAACACATGGGATGGATCTGGCTCATATTTTCTCAACATTGACACATGAAAAACATCATGTATCGCTGCTAATTCATCAGACAGCTGCAATCTATAAGCCAACCGTCCAATCCTCTCAACAATCTCAGAGGGACCAACAAATCTAGGAGCTAACTTGACCTTGAATCTGAATCTCATAACACTCTTGAAAGGAGAAATATTGAGAAATACACGATCACGGACCTCAAATTCTAACGGTCTACGCCTCTTATTAGCATAGCTAGTGAAGCCATCTTGTGCAGCTTTCATTCTGCTTCGCATCAACGAAATCTGATCTCTCATATGCTGCACAAAATCAGGGGTCGAAATCTGTTTCTCACCAACTTCTTCCCAACAGATCAGGGATCTACACTTGCGACCATACAACGCTTCAAATGGATCCATCCCAATAGTCACTTGGTAGCTGTTGTTATAAGAAAACTCAACCAAAGACAAGGAATCCTGCCAGCCACCACTGAAATCTATCACAATTGCTCGCAGCATATCTTCTAAAGTCTGAATGGTCCTCTCGGATTGGCCATCTGTCTGAGGGTGATAAGCAGTACTCTTTGCCAATCTCGAACCCATGGTTGCTTGCAAACTCTTCCAGAATCGGGAAGTAAACCTTGGATCTCTATCAGACACTATCGAAACAGGCACTCCATGCAATCTAACCACATGGTCGATGTACAGTCTCGCCATTTTTTTCATTGAACACCTCACATCATAGGGAATGAAATGGGCTGACTTCGAAAGTCTATCAATCACCACCCAAATTGCATCGCATCCCCTACTCGATCGAGGTAAATGAGTCACAAAGTCCATGGAGATGTGCTCCCAATTCCACTGAGGCACTTCTAAACTCTGCAACAAACCTCTAGGTCTCATTATTTCGGCCTTGACCTGCTGACAATTCAAATATCGAGCAACAAACCCAGAAATGTCGCTCTTCATGCCTTCCCACCAGTAGTGAGACTTCAAAGCATGGTACATCTTCTTCTCACCCGGATGCACACTGTATTGACTACAATGCACTTCATTTAGGATAGTCTCTTTCAAATCGACCAGGTTAGGAACCACCAACCTTCCACGAAACCTCAAACACCCATCAGAAGCAACATTGAAATCATCAGACTGACAATTCTGGGATTTAATCTTCAACTCGTGAATATACAGGACAGTCCTCTTCGCCTCTCTGATGTCAATCACAATCTATGGCTCTACCTGAATAGAAGAAACTATGAAGTACTGATCACTCGGTTGGAATCGCCAACCAGAAGTCCCCAACTGCTCGTGGATTCTCGAGATACTCAAAGATGTTAACATCACAGGCTGGGCTTTCCTACTCAAAGAATTGTCCACTAAGTTCATCCGCCTAGGCTGATACTGAATCTCAAAATTAAAATCCTTGAGCAACTCCATCCAACGACACTGCCTCATATTCAGATCTGACTGAGTGAAAATATACTTCAAACTCTTGTGGTCGGTGTACATCGCAAACTCCTCACCATAAAAATAGTGACGCCAGATCTTCAAGGCAAAAACAATCGCTGCCAATTCCAAATCATGAACGGGGTATCTCGTCTCATGGGGCTTCAACTGTCGAGACTAATACCCAATCACATACCCGTTCTGCATCTGAACACAACCTAAACCACTCAGAGAAGCATCAGAGCAAACAACGAAACCTCCAGATCCAGTCGGTAAAGCCAACACAGGAGCAGTAGTCAACTTCTCCTTATGTGTTTGAAAAATCGACTCGCATTCATCTGTCCAAACAAAATTCGTATCCTTCTGGGTCAACTGCGTCATCGGCCTTGCTATCGAAGAAACTTCTCGATAAAACGTCTATAATATCCGGCCAAACACAAGAAACTATGGATCTCAGAAACATTCCTAGGTCGCTCCAAGTTAAGAACTACTTCGACCTTACTTGGATCCACTGAAATTCCTTGTGCAGAGATGACATGACCCAAAAATATTACCCTCATAGTGCCCGTATCCTTGTGCAGAGATGACATGAATCTTCGAGTATACGGCCGATCCTTGCAACTGATCGAACAAGTCGTCAATCCTCGGCAAAGGATACTTGTTCTTCACCGTCGCTCTATTCAACTGTCGAAAATCCACACACATCCTCATAGATCCATCCTTTTTCTTTACAAAAAAATAGGAGCTCCCCAAGCCGACATACTCGGTCTGATGAAGCCTTTCTCAAGAAGATCTCTCAATTGATCCTTGAGTTCTTTCAACTCAGCTGGCGCCAACCTATATGGAGCGCTAGAAATCGGGAATGTCCCGGGCACCAACTCTATGCTGAAATCAATCTCTCTTCTCGGCGGAAATCCAGGAATCTCATCTGGAAACACGTCTTGGAACTCTCGGACAATTGGAATATCACTCAACTCCAAACGCGACTCTTGGGAAACATCAAGCGTGTAAATCATAAATCCGGCATTACCCAGCGACAGCAGGCTAAACATCTCCATGGCAGACACCAGTGGAAACTTCGAGCAGGCTAAACATCCGGCATTAATCCCTGATGGAGTTGGTCCAGTCCCGGTGTACTGCGACAACACGGGTGTCGTTGCGCAAGCAAAGGAGCCTAGGTCTCACCAAAGATCCAAACATATACTGAGGAAATACCACATAATCCGGGATATTGTGGCTAGAGGTGACATAGCAGTCGAGAGAGTCGCCTCTGCAGACAACATTGCTGATCCACTTACGAAGCCCTTGCCAAGACCGTTGTTTGAAAAACATCACGAAACAATGGTCTGATGAGTAGTTGGATTTAGGGCAAGTGGGAGAGCAGATGCCCAACTAGCCAATTTGTGGCATGTGGGTTTTATTTACTCGTTGTATAACCATCTTTATTTATGAAATTCGTATTCTTATATGGCATTCTTTATTTTCATTATTCTATAATGTTAACAATTGTGTTGGATAAAGACCTAGAATGCACCATATTGTATGTTATATGTGATAGTGGATATGATGGCTAAAATGAAACACATCTAATAGTCACTGTGTATTCTGAACACGTTCCTAGTCGATTGGGCCGTCAAAATGAGGATAAAGCCGCCCGAGCTTGAGACTAGCATCTGCGATGTGAAGTACCATGTTTCATTGGTAGGGAACATTGTGATGTTCTGAGCATGCAGATGGATAGTGACCTGATGATCTATCGAACTACCCTCGTTCGGACTTTCCAAGTGGTTACCATTTGTCGAGTGGA